>OZ026617.1:90263274-90433274 GCA_964020975.1 Hermodice carunculata | reverse complement strand
ATTATATTACCAGAAATGATATTATTTCTGGGTAATTACTACTTCCAATAAACATACTTTGGAAATAAGTACCTTTCTTTGGTTAAATAAGGTTTCAAAGGAATTAATAGAGAACCTATTGACTCAGTTTGCTTTCATCGACATTGACTCAAAAATGTTCATTACTCTATGAATAGGTTTTCGCATTTTTACCATTTTCTAGAAGAGTGGCTCCTCTTGCTAAAAACATTCTTTGCCAGAAAAAATTGTATCACCCTATCCAACTTAACATTGTTATCACTATAGGCCTATCAATGTCGCATCCGTGATATAAATTAGGCCTATCCCTTGCAATTCTAAACATAGGCGGACAGCGGACCTGAATATGACAAGACTATACATATTCAAAACAGGTTTAATTAAAAAAAAAAACACATTTCATTAAGGTTGCAGTTCCAGTTTCACGAAAGTTGTGTTACTGTCGATCAAAGATATTATAGGGCCCCTAAAATGCATTCAGTGGGACAACTGAAATAGAGAACCATAGGCCTAAACAAAAAAAACACACCCAACAACGTCAACATTAATCCTTACCACAGACTATATTCTGTAATTTTGGTGAGCCGACCTTTATCAAAACTACTGGACTAAACCATGAGAATGAAACCACACACACACACACACACACACGTGTGCTGGTACATTGCAAAGGCGACTCGACATGTATCAATCCATCCAGAAGTGTACAACATAAAATGACCACCATCCACAGCCCTAATATTTAAAAAAAGTAATAAAGGAAGAAAGTTCATCAAATCTGGATATATTTCGGACACACAGCGGGCATGACACAAGCACAAGATTATTTGTCAAAAGCCATATAAAACTATGTTGTTATAATTCTAGTTTTAGGGATGCTTTTACGGCAACCGCAACTCAACCACATATCAATTATTTAAAACTACATGGGCCTATACTTCATTTTTATACATTTTTTCTTTCTTGTTTAATGAAATGCATAGAGTTATTTTTTGGAAAGTAACTGTAAGCCAGCTGCCAATGAGTTGAAACGGACAGACACAAAACGTCTGTATATAGCTTTCAAAAAATTGTCGTAGCATTGTCAAAATTGCAAGTATAGCCAGTTCTTAATGGTGAAGAAAGACACAAATCGTGTACTAAGGTCTTCTTAAACATTTCCTCTTGAAGAAGGGCGGAGTCAGGAACTTTCCTTGGCGTGAGTTGGGCGCCAAGCAAAAGCTGGTAACTCAGCCTTAAACGTGTTATGGTGGTAGATCAGATTCTCATCTACAATATTCATTGAAATTATTTTTCATTGGTGTTAAAATTAATCCAAAGCATTGAAGCAGATGATTTTTGGTCACCAACTGATTTTGGTCGGTTGGAAGGGGCAGGGAAGGGACAAGCCAGTAATTTTGCTTGAATTCGCGCCGATAGAGAGTTATTGGAGCATTGTTTTGGCACATAGCCTTGCACAGCTTGCTGGAGATATCCTTGTGGCAACATGAGCGTGTTTTGCGTTGCAATGTCAAAATCACGGACGGCACGGCTGAGCATATACATGTGTGACGTCACGGCTTAACATATGCTTAAATGAAAACTGTTTTCATGAGGAATTTGATAAGTACAATTTTCTTTGAATTCTAGCTGGACGCAAACGAATGCAAGACACAGCAGCTAAACAGACTCAACATGTCAGATCTGGTCTATGTACAAAGACTACCAGTTCTAAGTTTCAGCAACAATTTCAATCACAAACTTTTTTTCAGCAATTCTATTATTTGCATGGATAAACAAATCGGCGTGCAAGTCTGGTAATCTGTTCCCAGATAAAATTTCTCCCTGTAACCAAGTCTGATACACATGACATTCATTCTGTGAGACAGTGAAATCAAAATAACAGTCGTGGAAGACTATCAAGTTAATTTGTGCGCCATTATACAAATTTTGGTAATAAAAACTGATTTTAAAATAGATCGTGGTTACTTTTCATATTATTATGAAACTGATCATCATCCTTGTAGCTCCAGTTGAAAACAAAATGAATGATATGGTTAAAATGTAGGTAAAAGTGATGGATCAATCGATGTAAGGATAGATATCATTTAACCGATTTCCGTCCTACAATACAAACCCTTCAGCTTCTTGTCTCGTTTTTTCTACGCACGCAATCGAACCGATGCACATATAGCCCCAGATGCAACATCGATGATGAAGGATAAGGTTTCTGACAGTTGTTGACAAAATGCCATTTTCTCATACCATGATGTAAAATCACATTTAGATGTAATTTGATCTTCTTTAATACACGTATAAATAAAGATTTTCTCGGTGAAATAATTGTTGAATTTAGCATATTTATGGAGACAACAATAAGGGAAAGATATATACGCGAGTCCCCGGGCTGATATGGATGTCGTACCGGTTTATGATATAGGATAAATGCGCTTGTCACCCACAGCGGTTCCTCGCGCATTGCCACAGCTGCGGCCTATTCCATGCATTGGGTGCAGCGTTGTTGGGCAAAGCAGATATTCGTTTCACAAGCTCTGCCTCATGTCAAATCAGAGTCAGCCAAATGCAAATATAGTTAAATCTTGATTTAAATAAAAATGACATCATCACTATGCATAAAATAAATTTCTCACCTTTCAATGTTCATGCGATGCGTCACTGACTAAGGCTCACACCCAATGAAGACTTCGCCGAAGCCAGTGCGGATCCCTAACTGGGTAAGCTTTATAGAACCGATGACCACATAACATCGTAAATCATGTAGGCTATCAAGAAATTTATCATGCTCACTAGAAGGTACAAGCGTAGGTATATGAATTCGAAACAAGAAAGACCGTTTCATTTACAATAAAATATTGTGTTATGTTTTCTCTAAATGCACAAGACGTTTAAATTACATACCAACTTCAAAAAAATTATGACAGATTGAGTAAGGTATATTCTTTGTGCATTATTACACGAACTGTTGAGAGAATTTATGTTTTTCCTTTTTTGGCTTACTTCCCCGAGATGTTAAACATAAAAAACATCTACTCCAGACCCAAAGGGATATATACGTATAAAACATGCTGTAAATTTAAACCGTAATAACGGGCAATTCAGCTGCTGTCAGTAAGTTGCGTTTGGCAGCAAATTCTGAAAATAGGTTATAAGTTACTGTATATATGCTGTTAACTTTGGTAATGTGCCAGTGAAGTTCATTTGATATATTTGCAAAACTATGATTTGTAAATTACCTCGATATTTGTCAATATATATTGCGATTGAAAAAAGATTACTTTTATATTTGTAAATTTTATATTTTCCTTGCAAATTATTCTTATACTTGCTAGTAACTTTTATAATTTGACACTAAATTTACTACACATTTACTGTGTGTATTTTTTTAAATTTCACAGTCACACATCAGTATACAGAACAATCATTAACAGTCAATTTTTTGCACCAATCTCTCTGTAAAATACTCTCATTTCTTGAAAGTGTTTTACAGTGTTGGTAGGAACACACACGGTATCAGACAAATTATTTTGACTCCACAAAATAAGGGAAGGTCGGGCGAGCAGCAGTCTGACAGAGGGCACAGATAGAAATGTTGACACAAATTGAGCTTCACAATAAAGAGCAATTTGTGTCTGGTCTATTTTGATAAGATCGCTAAGATGACATGCTTGACATTGACAATATAAAGAAAATTAAAGAATTCGCTTCTACTTATCCTTGCCTAGACAGCTTTTTAGCAGACCCCGTTGAACAAACGTTGACTCTACCCTCTAATGTGATGATGCGATTTTACTGTTCAGTAGAACGAATAATCATCCTTCTTGCTGAAAGAAAAATTAGGAAAATTGGTGACTTTTTAATAAAGTAGTACTATAAACTCTTTATTCGTGCCCATCGCTATCGTCGCTTCAGCATGAAAGGTATTGATTATGAAGGAAGGACATGAGCGGCCAAACACTTAACTCCCTTCAGCCCAAACCGGTCTAAATCGACCGGTAAATATCTACGCCATCCATTTTTTTCCATTAATTTATTTATTATTATTGTTTCTTTATTTATTTATTTATTTATCGGGGTTTTTGCATGCTGTTTTGCTGCGGAAAAATGCACCGAATATCAGTGGAGATCAAAATACACAATTATCTTTCAACCTAACACACCTCTTTAGTGACCGTTTAGGCAGAGCTTTCAACTCAGTACTTTATGAACTTACTAAAGTTATTGTTAATCGTGAGTTTCTTACAGTAAGGCAGTAAGGTATTTAGTGAATGTGACTTTAATACTGCCACAATCCATCAGCAAAAAGGTCAATCAAAGAAAAAGACAGCCGCCTGAGTTACATCGTGCTGCCGTCACCGCAAGGGGTCACCTAAAGCGAAGAATCAGTGACGTGGACCACGGAAGGCTAAGGGCTCCGTCGAAATCCCACATGGGCGTTTTGATAGCATTCATAGGTACTCTACTGGCTCACCAAATCATGCCTGATACAAAGACAAGTATTTTTACTTTTTATCATTATACACATTCATTTTCAGAGTCTAAACTTTCATTATACACTGGCAAAACACGCTTGCTATACAATGTCAAGTATTTTGTCATTAAAAGGTATCCATTTTTACAGTCAATACTTTTACTCTACACTGGCGAATCGAAACATGCATGAACTTTGATGTGTACAATATTGTATACCATCTGACAACCATATGCTATAAGTGTACCGCTCTAGCACACTTGCACTAGATCATCCACAAGCGACACCTTCTGACAAAGGCTGTAATAGCAACCTGGACTGGTGCAATTGTAGTTTGTCATCATGTGGTGGGCCCTGATATGATTAATGCTGCCAACTCATGACACGTTAAGGATGGTTCAACATCATCATACATTTTGTAATTAGTACTTAGGGTACTAAATTTCATGACCCCCCCTCCCTCCCCCAACTTAGCACTTAAAAATGACAATCTTCCAAGAAACAATACCAAAATACCACAAAATTTGGGTTACAAACAACCGTCATTTTCCATTATCTGTGGAAGCGTACATGTCCATTCACACACACACCCCCGCGTTCAAGTACTAATTTAAACATTCAAAAATGAATAAAATGTTTGAACCATCCCTTAATGTAAATGAAAAGCAACTATAAGCGTGTGGTGACCGTAATAGTAGGTCTATATGTTTGTATATTTTTTATGTTATCTGTTAAAGTTTTCGTGACAAGTGTGTAAGACCACACGAAAGAGATTGCGTCGAAAAATACAAATGCCTCATATACTGTGTCCAGAAACTATGTTTATCCGTGACACGCAGGGAACAAGAGTGACGTTCACCGGTGCAGTGTTGTAGCCAAAGTGCGCATTTTGTAAGGGTAGTTCATTTTTTGATAACAGGTGGACCTGTAGTCCTAATTCAGAACAAATCTTTTCACATCAAGATGATGAGTACCACAAAATTCAATTTCGTAATCTGTAATTCGTGTTCTTTTATATATATATATATATATATATATATATATATATATATATATATATATATATATATATATATATATATATATATATGTATTGCTCTTGGGGTTTTTGTTTTGTTTTTGTTTTTGTTTTTTTCTTTTTGCTTAAACACATTTTGATAAAATGCTTGGTAATCTAGGCAAAGATTTCAGTTTAAAATGGTCAAATCAAACAAAGAAACAAAACAATTAAGAGAATTCATCAAAGCAATCGGCAGAGTTTTGTAAGTCCCTTTTCAGGAGGAAAAGATAGTTTATACGCTCCATATCCGCAAAATGTAGTGCTATTTGATATTTTGAAAGATTTATATATTAACAACTGCACCATAATTGATTCTTATTCAGGTCGTGCATGTTAAAATCCTTAAAAAAAATTACAGAATTTTCAGAAATAAAACCCTATCATCATCATCATCATCATCATCATCATCATCATCATCATCATCATCATCATCATCATCATCATCATCATCATCATCATCATCATCATCATCATCATCATCATCATCATCATCATCATCATCGTTTCTAAAGTTCCTTTCTGAACTGAAGCGCGACAATTGTTTGGCAGTTTTACGCATTTTACGACAATTTTTTTTACCCATAATTGTATGAACACGAGAGGCAGTGAAGCAAATATAGTAGTTTTATGACACCAGAATGACCACAGAAATGTATACCAATTTTTCAGTAATACACATGTACGCACTGGATTATATACACGACATAAACAGTGTTACTGTTATTTTATTATTATCATCGTCATCATCATCATTATCATCATCATCATCATCATCATCATCATCATAATGTATATTTCAGAATAGAAATATTAAGCTGGAGATCCGGTATGCACAGGAAAAACTCCCCGCCCCTGAAAGGCAGCGTGTTGAGTAACTCCATATAGCCCTCTAGGTTGGTCACTCCCATCGCGCGGAAAATAGCTTACCTTTTATCAGACTAAAAGGATTCCCTTGGGGCATGGTTAGGCCCCGGGATTAGACCATCATGTCATTTTTATGGCGGCCAAGAATTCCCTAGGAGCCGTTTACAAGTGCCTAAATCTTTACATCAATATAACATGGTTTGACGGGCTATTTCGCAATTGGAAAATACCTGGGACATTATTGAAATAATTCTCAAGGCAAATAACAGGCGGTAGGTTAGGGGCCTGCATTGTACATTACAGTTGTGCCGTAATTGGTTTTAATGAGTTGGAAAAGAGTAAGTTTATAATAAACATGCCAGGCATTGTGCAGACACCCCAACCAGTCAAAACAAATTCAGGTCACTCTGGTCAAAAGACCAACCCAAACAATTATATCAGGACGAAGTCTAATTTGTCAAGTGTTAGCATTGTACGGTAATTTGTACCCAAGGAATGACAGCTGGACCAAATAGCGCATGCACAGGTATACATTTCTGAAGAGCAAGTGAACATTTTCAAGCATCTGCCGAGGAAGGAAAAGAAAAAAAAAAAAACGTCATGAACAAGGCGAGATTCTGCGTGAATGAAAGCGAACATTGGACCAATTTAGTTGTTTTCACTTGCAGCACTGACGTTTCACACACTTTAGTCACCGCGTTAGTTAACATATCTTTGGCTACTTGAAAGCAAGATCCCCTTGGTGAGGGACACATTTTGAGACGAGAGTGCACTAATAGGGCAGGATTTGATTCACTCTCTTTTGTTTGGGTATTGTTTTCTCCTGCTGTTGTCCTTGCTTTTTATTTTATCATCATCATCATCATCATCATCATCATCATCATCATCATCATCATCATCATCATCATCATCATCATCATCATTATTCTGATCCGGAGTTTGTTTAGAACTTTCAACACCATTTCCCTTTTTATTGCTTTAAGCTGAGTGCTCCGAAATGTAGATGGCAGGAAAATTCACGCCCAATAAGTTATAAACTTGTACAAACTTTTACAGAAAATGGCGCTTTATTTCTATATACTTCGACGTTGAATGCATTCTTTGTTAATACTTAGCCGAAGTACACTAGTCTCTGCGCTTGCTAATTTTATGATAACAGCTACTCTCCTTCTACAATTACTGTTGACACAACTAGAAGTGACGCTGTGTCAATTCATCCACCAAAAAAAGTGAGAAGAGTTCGACAAATATGTTGAATTGTACGTGAGACAAGTTCAAGATAATTTTCATAACAAATAATCAGTTTCTCTCTTTGCATTTTACTAATTACACGCAGACGGAACTTTGATGCCCTTGTACACTATCATATGTTAGAAACAAAATTGTAGCTAATTCATAATCTGTGAGTGTAACGTTTTATTTTATTCAGGCATACTTTACACTCCTGTTGAGCAAAAATACATGCCGACGAGATCCTCGTGGTTAACGTTCTGTCCCGTTGATCACGTGGACAGAAAATGCGCACAAGGTGGCACAATCATTTACGGTTTCTCGCACGATTAAACGCACATAACATTATCTACTAATTACCAAATGGGAATATTTTCAATATGATTTGCATCCTCACAAGAAAAAATACGCGATATGTCAGCTTAATCATGTTAATGGGTAAAGGCTGCGCTCTTACTGACCACTGGCACAACTCTTATACGGCTTCATTTTCAAGGCCCGTCAATGAGATCAAATGGCTCCAACTTGGCTTCCGGAAAATTGACAGAACATAAACCACCATATTGTACATCGAAATGAACCAATGTCATCCTATTTCCGATGTAGTATAACACATTGATATATACAACACACAACAGGTGTGACATTACATACACCAAAATTTGTATACAAGATATCTGAAATCCACACACGTCACATTACTGCGGTGGTATTTGCCATAAATTGAAAAAACTTCATAACAGCGAGGCTTTGCTGTGTCAAAAACGGGCGAGGCCACGAAGAAGTACCAACAAGTGCCTGTCTGTTGTACATTTAGCCTTTATTGTGCTCAATTCTTCCAAAGGTATGAAGATTGTTTTCAATATTTGTTATGAATCTCACCAAGCAGGTGATTTTTAAAGCTCTTTTGACGTCAACGTGATGTTTACAGACGACGTTGTGACGTCGTAGAAAGTTGACGTTGCGAGGAAAAAATGTACAAATCTCAACCCGTGATTAATTTGACCCCAGTAATTGAAAGCTATGCTCATCCTGCACAGAGGCCGAACACAAAGGGTAGCACTTGGGATGTTACGCTCTTTCTACATGCTGTCTGTAACTTATAAAGTGTGTTTCTGTGTTATTCTTTCAAAACAATCTATTGAGCAGCTGCTTGTGTGGAAAGACAAAATGCGCTACACTTAACAGTCACTTGATTTGAAGCTGGACTTGTGGTGGCAAAACATTTAATAACAACGGATGCCAGAATGCCAGAAACATATATAATGTTCATTTTGAATGTCTTCCTGCATTGATTGATTTCAAATCCACGTATGTAAACCACACGGATCGTCACAAGAGAATGTTTCAAGAAAAAAAGTACGTCCTGTTTATGATGAATTTGCATCCCGTTTTGTGCTGTAAAAGATAATAATATCATAGCCTATTCGTAACAATTATGGAGCAAAAAAGTTTTGCGTATACCATCTGCATGCTGTACCGCATAGCAGGCTTTCTTTCATGCTGGCGTGCTTGAAAAATCTTACTAGGAAAAATAATCTCGGTCAGACCGTAAAGACTTTAAGTTGTGTGCTATCGGTCCATAATTTTATTGAGGCCGACGAATTGTTCCAAATGTATGCTTATGGTCTCCATATGAGCACGGCGGGGTTTCGTTTGCGGGGATATGCTCAATTTTTTTTCGGGGAAGAATAATTTCGGTCAGACCATGAGCACTGTTTCAAGTACATGCTTCAACAAAATTACATAATCTTTACAATGTCCAAAGCAAATTGCAACAACGATGAAAGCGTTTATGGGCTACCTTTATCCGCCCTCCGAAAAGACAAGTGGTGCAGAACGATGTCAGAGACAGTCTTATAATACGATCACTCAAGCAAATGTTTTTTTATATTCTAGGATAGCTGCGTGGACCTCGATGCAACAAGGTTAAAAAAATGAATAGGAAAGGATATGCATAATGAAGGGTGGTCGGGCATAGAGCACAAGGATCAGATGACGACCACAAAGACAAGAGACAGAGGAAGGATGAAAATGAAGGTTCTTACGATGTCAAACGAAGAAGATGGGGAAAAAAACAATCATTGCAAAATGCTTAACCGGTGCAAGTAGGTTTGAAAGGTTCGGCAGCAGAAATAGATGCTGAAGTATTGCGGATATCAGCTTAGTTTTCTTACAAGACAGCATACTATAAAACCATATATTGAGTATTGCATGCAAAGTAAATTGGATGAAATCAAAGTTTTCAATTAAGATCTGGAAACACTTTCCACGGGCTGTCCCGAAGGTCTTTGCAACTGCCTTCTCATGTGAACAATTTTGCGAAAATAGCATCCAGTTTTATACGATATTAATCTGCATATATTTTTAAAGGTTACGTACAGGGCATTGCCTTCTGCTCTAACCCATTCAAATATTTTTAAACCGAACCACCTTAGCCCCCCCCCCCCCCCCCACCGTTGTTTCTTTTTATTTTTTTAATTGTATGTTTTTTGGTGAGTTCGAATCCTGTATTTGTCGTTCATAACTTTATAGCTGGAAAGGACCAAAGGTCCAGGTGGGTAGTCAAAACGGGCACAAGTGGGTCCACTGTCTTTGTTACGTGAAGTCTTCAGTAATCTTACGGGCCGCATGTTCCATATTTTGTGCGTGCCTTTCTGCATTCATCTGAAACTTAATGCAGAACGTTTCACATATAATACTGCAGAAGTTTAGTCTGGTCCACTAGCATTCTACCAGTTACCGCAGAACCTTAACGATTAAATAAAATCATATTAAAATACACCCCCCCCCCCAAAAAAAAAAAACATGAACGCACCCAGTAATAGACTTTAATGTTCCTCGGACATTACCGCAGTAGACAGGCTTGCTTGTAGCTCAGCGAAAACAAAGTGTCCCGTCCCTTTGCAAATGGCAGCGACCCTAGCTTGTACCACCTGCTCGACCAGAATAGCTGAAATCTATACATACACCTGTATGTCAATTATCCGACATTTTAGCTCATCGAGAACCTTGAAGAAGGGGGAACGAACTCGCGCATATATAAGAAATGGATATATTGTTCGAATGTTATTACTCTACAATCCAGTAGGTCACTCAACTCAGCCAGACACGGAGTCACTTGTCTCCACTCTGTGCATACAACATCGCATATGTTTAAGCTACCGTTATTTACATGTCAAATTTGTTTAAACAACTGTCATTTATATTTTAGCGCATTACGTCCCCTAGCTCTCGGAGTATCCCTTGTTCAAAAGTATGTCGTTCTCCACATTCAAACTCCTAGACCATCGGGCAAGCGTAAATATACCCTGCTGAGAAAAGACTTGCTATAATACTTTGTAAATTTGTTTTCTTTTGCGTTGCATTTTCAACAGATCTCGTCATCATAAAAATATCAAATTGAAAATGGTCTCGGCTTCACGCAGCAGTTTTGAACCCCATCCATCTTTATCCATCAAAATATAGCATGGGCCAAACCAAACCTTGCCTGCTAAACATCCGTTCTTGGCGGTCTACTACCCCCCGGCGAACATAGTGTATCGCCCCAAGAAAGTCTGCTTAGGAGGCAAAACCAAACCATATATTTTAGCTTTCATACTGACGGGTATTCACATTCAGTGCTAATCATAACAAAGGTCGCGGTTATCCGAATTATAATGATTTCAAATTCTTCATGGAAAGACCCTTCAGTTAAGCACTAGCAATGTCTGTAGTTTCAGAGAATGTAATAAATCAAGTCAACAGCCCAAAGCACCTTAGATGCATTATTCCCAGGAGCACCCAAGAAAGCTGTTGACACAGTGTCCAACTATAAAGGGTGTACGTAGTTGCAGATATTATTTTGAGAGCCCAAGGTAAAGAGACAAGCGACTAAGTAATGCGAGGCATCTTCTTTTATGAATCACTGTAATACCCTGACGGTTTCCTTGACTACAACGTAAATCAAAGTATGAAGCAGATGCGCAGTATGAATTAAACCGTTGCCCGAAATTAAAAGTTATACTGATAACTTTATATATGTACCAATAGGTTGAATAACTAAATTTAACTTCTTGAGGTTAAGCTGACTGCTGCAAGAAAGAATCATTTGGTCAGAAATAATAATGATCAAAGTAATCTTTGATGGGCAATACAGATATGTTGATGACCGCCACAGGTTCCATTGTAATTATTTAATGTTTCTACATAGTATATTGCTGGATATGATAAGTAACCTGTTGGCATTAGATGAAGAAGTTGATGTTTTTTTATATTTCACAACATACATACATACATACACACACACACACACACACACACATATATATATATATATATATATATATATATATATATATATATATATATATTGCGTTTGCTCTTAATTATGGTACGTACTAGCTAGGGCTTTTCCTTCAACGCCTAGTGGTGTTAAAATGAAATTTTAGAAATGACACTTTTGTATTCATGATAGTTTCAAATGTGAAGTCTAACATGAATCTATGAAAATCAACATAGAGAAAATTTTTTATGATATTCTCACGCATTGAAGTATAGGCCAAAGGTTATAAGGCAAGTCTATAGAGACATAATTAATGCGTCCATACCCATTATAGTTTTGCCAAATTTTGGCTGGTAAATTTGGTAGTAGGTAATTGAACATGCCAGGACACCACATTTTGCTCGTCTTTATACTTCATGTGCCTCCGTTACGCATGCGTGCACAGCCGTTTTATCACTTCGGATGTCCAAATAGGTCTTCCTCACAAGGTATCTATGTATGAATGTCACAGTGAATAATTTCATCTGTAAACTTGGATTTTGTTTTTATTTTTTAAAACTTTTTACACACGACAAGCTATCCACAGACGCGACATTTTAAAGTCTTTGCATATTTTCAATGAATGAGCAATATTGTTGTAGAATACATGCTCTGTGTCGTCCTTTGGAACATTTTTTAATCTAATTTTGGTAAACCGGCCATGAGAATCTATTGTGCAATAATGCATGTTGTCTGTTACCGCGAACATCGTCTAAAGGTCAGCGTCTATATTGTCGATAAAGAACCAGATTAGATGTCAGATATATCATTTAATGTCTGTGGTCTGAAAGGTACTCCCTCCTATGCAAAACCATGCCATTTATCTTACTATAGATTTTACTTGTGATTACAATTGCCAAACTGATACGTATTATCTCTATAACACTTGGTAACAAAATATAGTGTAATTACTAAAATAATGATAATTTACCAATTGTGTTGAAAATTGCGACATGACTGATCAGGTAATTCAATGGACCAAGAGGTGTACGAGAACTGCCCCCTTCCGATGAAAATATGACGTAGCTATTTATTTATTGTCCATTCCAATCTTATTTCCAGTTATGCCGATACTACTTATCAGGCTCATGCAAATACAAGTAACAATAATCGTTTGTATGTAAGTCATAGATTATCAGTCTTTATTGATACAATTTACTTTCGTGAAATAGATATGAGAAAAATCGACACGCATGCGCCTAATTTTGTTTGTTTGTTTTAACGATACTCTAAGAATTACGATCTTGACAATTATGAAACTAAGTGAAACATTGTCGATTGTTAAGTTTATAGTCTGGTAATTTGATACTACAATAATATATTTATTACTATCTTTACCAACTGTGGTTCTTAATTACCTTGTATTGTGTAATCAATAGTAACCAATAGCGTATGACATTAAAATTATCAACAATTCTAACTTAAAATATCTTCAGGACGGCATGCAAGATAGCGGCTCCGTAGTCTCCAGAGTCTGTCGGATTTAAACACACACACACACACACACACACACACACACACACACACATATATTCTCTTGAATTTGTACAACTGTCACCTTCCCTGTTCAAATCTACAAACAACGGCATGCTATCCAGTTTGGAGAAGACCATCTAGTTTTTTCTATTGTTTCTTTCAGAAACTAATTTTATGGGTTTTTTTACCTGTTTCTGTCATCTGGTTAAAGAGAAGAGAGTTATCAGTAGTTTTGCCTTTGTCATGCTCTCGGGTTTGGAGGATATGGTCATCTGTTGTGTTTGCTCTTTTTTGCTGCCTAGTTTAGATAAGATGGTTCTGTATTATGTAGGCTATCTATTATTTTGTATAAAGAAAGAAAATTATTTTTTTTTTCTCTCTTATCCCGTAGAGAAGGGGGTTCTCTGTTGTTTTGACTTTTCCATGCTGTCCCGTTTAGAGCATTGCCGGTTAATAATTTAAGTAAATGCCCGGGCACGTGGTCGGATGGGAATATTCATGATCACATGAACTATCACAGGTTATGTAACATATACCTGGTCACTTCAAAAAACAATTTGAATAAATGCAGATTCAGTATCTTAAGCAAAGTTAGGTGTACATCGTAAATCCTGTAATACAGCAGTCTTGGTAGAGCTTGGAAGGACCCCACTCTCACTCAAAATTATGACCATGGTCTGCAAGAATTGGTTTCAAATAGTAAAATCCGACTCAAAGTCTTTACTTTATCATGTTTTTAGATGTAATTTGGAAATGTCTTAAGATAACCGATCTATTTGGCTCAACTCAATTCACGATATTTTGGCTTCATAAGATTTACAGGAACTTTAGAATAATTTCGAATCGATCGATAACTCTCCCTCTAAAATAGTTAAAACATGCATTACAAGAAAATTTGAAAGTCAATGGGAAAATGAAATTTCGCGACAAGGCAATGAACCAAAGCTATAAATTATTTAAAAGAAATTTTGAGTTTGAACAATATTTAGAGGTTGTGAGAAATTTTGGCATTCGAAAAAACATAACGCGTTTACGCTTAAGTGCCGACAATTTTCAAATAGAAGTTGGTAGACACAAGCGCCCGATCAAAGTTCCTGTAAGCGAACGTCTATGTGATACATGTCGGCAGATCGAAGATGAGTATCATTTTGTTATGATATGTACCAAATTTGAAACTCTCCGGAAAAAAAACTACCAGACACATAAAGGGAAATACTTTCTGATTTTGATTTATTTGGTGCTCAAGATATGTTTGGTTTTATCACGAACTTAAAAGATCCAGAAGTAATCAGAGTCTTTAAAACTTTCGTTACGGATTTCATAAGGGATAAAAAAAATTATATAGACTCCCATACACAACACTTCATACGCTACTTTTCCGCACATGTATGCCTGCTGTTGGAACACCCCCCCCCCCTTTTTTTTTTTTTTTTTTTCCTTTTTTGTATGGTGTTGTGTTGTGTTTTGCAAGTGCTTAGTCTGTGCATTTATGTTGTTTATGTCTTGTATTTGACAGATTGCCTACTAATGTATTGAAGCGCAGTCAATAAAGGGTTATATCATTTTATTCCATTTTATTTAATAATAATCAGACTGTAGAGACCGATCTTCATTGAATAGTTATCGGCAAGAGGGCCATCACATTTTTTATTATGCTACTTGATGATTACTCAATAGAAGGAACTTTTTATGTTGTAATACAGAAATGTGATAATATCAGCTATATCTGGCAGCAAACTTTTTTTTTCTTTGTAAGGGTACGTCCGAAAGAAAGGCGCTCACACAGAACAGTCGTCGATGGCGTTGCCAAATACACACCACCAAGGATTGAAAAGCTGACCTCTGTGTTCATTGGTAATGGCCCAATATCATACAAAGGCGCGCACGCACGCACGCACGCACGCACGCACACACACACACACACACACACACACACACACACACACACACGGAGGCACACAAAGAATCATCCTCTGAATTAGGTCACCAAGTTGTTTTCTGTGATGTGTGATTTTCTTCTTGCTGGTCTTGCTCAAGATGTCTTTTTCCGGGGGCAAAAAGGATAAAGATATCACTTAGATTGTCCTCCATTTATTATTACAATATAAAAATATGTATTCGTGTAGCTTGTACATATGTGATTCTAAAATGCTGGGCCCAGACACCCTGGAAAAGCATTACATGGGCACCAAACCGTTTCCATCGCTACCCAACAATGCTCTAGTCTAGTTTGAAGAAGATAGCTATTGCTGTTTCTGTTTTTGTGTTGACTTAGGTGGCTTACATTTTGTTCGAAAGACTATTCACCAACAACAGGAACCAGGTACAGATGGCCAGACAATGCTTAGCACAAAGCCTTACAACAATTTATGTATAGTTAACTTCGGTAGTGATTTCTACACACGAGATAAACAGGTATGTTTGTAGAAATACTAGCAATAGCCTAAGGAGAAACCCAAATATAGGCGTCAAAATAGAATCACATGAATTTAAAATCTCTCAATATGCTGATGACACTTCACTTACCATTAAAGCAGAAGAAGGAAATCTGTTAGCATTGATGAACATATTTGTAGACTTTCGTAGTATCTCTGGGTTCAAAATTAATTTGGACAAAACAGAAATTTTGAAATTGGGAGTTCTTTCAGGTACACATTACAAAGTTGCAAATGATTCAAATGTGAAATGGACAAATGAGCCAGTCCCATTATTAGATGTTAAAATCAAAACAAATATAGAGGACCTTGACCAGCTAAACTATGTTCCAAAGATCAAGAAAATTAAAAGAATACTATGCTCCTGGGATAAAAGAAATTTATCTTTTGCTGGGCAAGACGTTGGTTTTGAATCACTAGGTATGTCACAGTTAATATATCTGGTGTCAGTCATACCAAATCCTGATGTGAAAAGGCAAAAGAGCTAGACAATGTACTATTGAAATATCTTTAGAATGGTAAACCAGACAAAATTAAAAGGAGCTGTGTAATATCACCACCTTTAAATGGAGGCTTACGCTTTCCACATATAGAAACTCAATTTATCGCTGTGAAATGTGCGTGGATAAAGAGCCTAGTGTGTATGACTCTTCTGCTCTGTGGAAAGAATTGGTTGTACCTTATCTACCATTGAAAGATGAATATATGTGGCTCTGTAATTTACACGAAAATGACGTGTCATTTATTTTCAAAGATATGAGTAGCCTATTTTTTGGAAACAGGTAGTTTTGAGCTGGCGTAAATGTAATTTCCATTTTCTAAATAGTGCAATAGAAATTTGAAAAGAAACTGTTTGGTTCAGCTCACATATTAAAATTAAATGAAAGAGTAATTTTCTATGATAAATGGTATCAAAATGGAGTGAAATATGTTGAAGATATATGTAGGCCATAAGGTAGTTTACTTACAATTCAAAGTTTTAATAGGAAGTACTATTAAAATGAGAATTTCTTGACATTCTATGGAGTTTTAGCGTCAATTCCAACAGAGTGGAAGCAGAATATAGTGAGATTAATCACAGAAAATCCTCCAAATAATCTGTGCTATTCAGACCACAAAATTAGATTTGTTAAGATAATGAAAGAAAAAATGTTCCCAAAGTGTTGTATATTCCACAATTATAGATTCAGTAACTGGAAAGCAAGCCTCAGTAATTGATAAGTAGCAACAAAAACTAAATATAACTATAGATGAAAAGGAATAGTAGGAATGTTTTGAAATCATATACATGTATAAATCAACTGTATCAACAGCCCTAAGAGAATTTCAATATAAATTTGTGCACAGATGTATATTTACAAATGATGGTTTCCAATGTCGAATAATAGATGGACTAGTGGACTTTCCGTAAATTAACTCTGCATTTGGGTTCCGTTAAACTGTTTTTAGACCTGACATTATAGTAATTTCTGGATTATATATTCGAGGAATTAAGTTACATAAGTATGTGGGCGCATGTCCATGGATTATTTTGTTAAAAAAAAAAAGAAAAAAAGTTTTAGTTTATGTTTTCGGTACGTTTCGAATTCCGGCTCCCAATAGATTACAGATAAACTAGTGTTTTACAGTCATGAATCGAAAGAATGGACTGAATTTTAGTAAAAAGTAGCAAAAATGTATATTTTCCTTCATGTCAATTTGGCAAGATCAGCGTCCCGATACTCTTGATTTGCCGACCTCAGCGGCGACTGAAGGCAGAGAATCTAAACAAGGTGCTGAAAAAAAAAAAGAAAATAAAAACTGTCTGGCAGTTATCTGCATGCGAGTGGATACATTATAAAGAAGCCAGGTAAAAAAGCTTACCAGGTTAACTCTACCAAAATGGTTCTGCTTGTACCTTTTTCTCGATGATGACGACGACGACGACGACAAACGGCTTTGGACCTGGATTTCCACGTGCCTTATCGTATATACTAAGACTGAATAACCAGAGATATCCTCGTTTTGTCGCATGTGAAAGCGTGCGCTCAAGAGTCAATCGTCAAGAGGCCGTTTGATAGAAACTGCCTGCTTTGGTGTTTAACCTTGCAACTAGAAATTTACCCTGTGGCGAGCATTTTCTATTTCCTTGATAATATTCGCTCGATTTGCAGTGAGATGACGATGGACATATTACTCTATCGTCCGATAACAGTGTTAACCCCATGTAAAGGCTACAAGACTGCTAGCCACACCCCAGAAGGAGTCCACCACACTGATGACGAGGAGCCAACTAACCTGTTGGGCTTTCGCTTAATGCTTTCCTCTATGCAAAATGTTGATTAAAACACAGCGTTAAAGCAAATAAGTAGCGTGTATGGCTGAAGTTAGCGGCTGTCTTTCGAACAGTTTACTCGGTACATAGTTAGGTTGAGAGTCAGACTTATTTTTTTATGGAGAATGTGCCATTTGTTTTGTCCGCTATGTATGAAAGATTTACGTGGCAAGTCAAGTATACCACCGAAGAATTGTCGCTGCAGCTCATTTTTCTATGAACTTACTTTATTGTATGATGCGGATGATTTTTCAGGCTATCAAAAGGAAGACCAAGTGCACAGATTATTGTGAAAATATCTTTATAATCATAAAAACGGTCATGTTTACAGTACGTGTGGTGAGGTAAAATGACAGTTACACAAAATACAGAAAAGTTCACATTTAGCACCGTTAAAAAGAGGGAATATAACAATAAATTACAAATAGAAAAGATTCACTCCTAATCGACGTCACAGAAATACTAATATATCACAACGTCTTTTGTTCAACCTCGGTAGACGACAGGAAAACTCTTTCAAGTGTAGTCATAATTGTTACCCAAGTATGGCTGACAGAACCAACTTGTGGCTCTCATTAGATCACCGAACCAAAAATTACCAGTGTATCAACAATGAAATATGTGCCATACACTAAAGTGAAAGTGATGCTTCAACAGGAATCAAGATCGGGTTTGTTTCTTCACACTGGTAAGGGGTGTGGAGAAAATATATAGATTTACCTCAAAATAGTTAGACGTGTTGTAAACACTGAACCACTGAATCGTGTTTGGAAAGCTTGGTAGTTCCCTGTGATCGAAACTCTGGAAAAAAACAGAACTTTGAAAATTTCCGTTCAGTCATCAATTGACCACCTAGAATTCAAGCATTGTACACGTGCTGAATATTGATATATCGTTTGAAAGCTAACGAACCACAAAAGCCAATAGTTTCACAACAAAAAGCATACAAAGAAAAGCAGAAAAATAAAAGTATGCTATTCCCCGACTTTTAATCATAATTTTCTGTGATTTTGTTTCTCAGTTAACAAAAAGTGTTTCAACTAATAAGACCACAAAAGCCAATTATTTCACATTATAGAGCAAGCAAGAAGCAAAAAAACATGCCATTTGCGGAATTTTGATAATTTTCTTTGGATTTTCTTTTTCAAATCATAAAAAGCTATCAGCAAAATTAGCATCACTGGTTTTGATTTTCCACTATTTCCCAATTGATATCACTGCTCTTGACTTTCAATTTCCTAGTTGATATCAATGGTCTTAACTCTCAATTATGTCCTAGTTGATGTCACTGGTCTTGACCTTCTATTATTTCGTAGTTGATATCACTGGTCCTGGTTTCCAACCATTCCCCGACTGATACGTTTTCTGTAACGTCTGCATATACAATATCGACTATGTACCCTTCACATCTTGTACAATCCACTCTGTGCAGTCTTCAATAACAAATACGGAGAATAAATAAATAATATATAAATATCTTAAAAAATCAACCAATCACCTCGGACGTCAATAAATTACTCTGACCTTATATACAGCGCAATACTAGTCCCAATAAATTATTATGACCTTTGTTAACAAGATAAATGGAAGACCTCTGCACTATACAACAGTATAATGAGCATAAATACATGGTTATTTCACATAAATACTCATAGCTCTAACAATGTAAAATAGTCGCAGGTTTCACAAATGCTTCAACTTTGAAGATCTGGTCTTTTAACAAGAAAGAATAAGTTGACATCAACATGTGACAGTTTCACGCCCTCCCCCCCCCCCCCCGTAATAATGCGACCGTACAACGTAGGTTGGCCATTTAATACCGATTCTGGCATTATGTATGTGCTACCTCCACAATTACCTCAGGTCACTGAGTATTAAAATACCGCTTCCACTTATAATTTATATTCATTTTTCGCGGATGAAAGGGGGCTTGCCCCTTGTATCGACTACGTTCTATCTTTTCCACTCATTTGTCGAGTAGTATTGTCAATATGATGTCTTCGTATTCTTTACAACACTGTGGAAGGCGTGGGTTCATCCCCTTGCAAATAAAGACGCAGATAGTCCTGGAATACTGAACTCAGTTGCACGTCATCGAAATTGTCTACCATTGCTGTCGCCAGAGGGCGCATATCGTCTATACATTCCTGCATTTCCTCCTGAGCGTATCCACCGCAGTACATGGGTTCAAGCCTCGTTCGCTTCCCATTTATTTCATCTGCAATTTCCAGACTGGCCAGAGCCAGCAGAGAGGGAATAAACTGGCACAAACTGTATTCCTGCATGCTTTGTTCCAGAAGAAGTGACGCTATTGAAGCACTGTTCCTGGAAACGTTAAAGAGGAAACGTGGAAATAAACAACAAACAAACAAAAATAAAAACCTATATATAGCTTTTCTCAAAATTTACACTCTGTAATTCACATAGACTGTAAGTTATTCATCAATGCCGATTCCATGTCCCTATTTCCACAGATAAGGGCCGGGCATATTCAGAATGCTAAGTAGGATATTGTGAATATATTTTGAACAAGATATATACATATACATGCATGTATGCATGTTACATGCATACATACATACATACATACATACATACATACATACATACACATATACATATATACATACAGTAAAACCTGTCTATTGCGGACACCTGTGGTTCTGGCAAAAGTGTCCGCAATAGACAGGTGTCCACAATAGGCAGGGGCTGAACTTTTGGGATCTCAGAGTACATTTGTATCAAAGGAGGTAAACTTGTATAGACTGTCATAAAATATGCACATGTGTACCCATCTTATTCCATTTAACCATTATAATGGAAAAACCCAAGAAAACTCAGTTAGATAACTATATTACATTGCAACAACACAAATTTTAACCAATATAAATGCCAGCTGAAATATATTTAACCAGTACATGTTCATGTATGAACATAATGTTAATTTCACGTTTGTTATGTAAAGTCTTTTTGCACAAGTGATCATACAGCATTTGCTCTCAGTTTTTGTACATTATGCCCCTGACACTTTACTCAAACTCATCTTAACTTGGGATTTTACAGTTTTTGTCTTTTAAGGGAAAAATTGTGTATGTATGGGCTTACCAGGCTAAAGAAATTATGCTTCATTTCTTTCACTAAGAGAAAAGAAACAAACAACAAACATACCACAGGGATATCCTATCCTTTGAGTACAGTATAACTGTATGTTCCATTGTTACAAATTGTGACTAACTTCACGTGAGTCTTAGTGGGTCCTTTCTTTTAGGCTTAATGATTGATCTATGGAGCTTAATTGTTTGATAGACAGAAAGTGTGAGCAACCTCACTCAACAGGAGCACCAGTGCTCAGAGACACCTGGCAAGTTTGTTGAGGTATTGCGGCCTAACTGCTTGGCTGAGTGAACTTATTATGTGTTACAGGCCACTGAACAATGGATTAATTAGTCTTTGATTCCAGCTTAACATGCACGGCATTGTTCAGGCATTACAGCTTGGAACATAACAAGTTGCAAAAAATGCATTGATATATTGTGTCCGCAATAGACAGGTTGTTTTTGCATTTGGTACCCAAAAAAGTGTCCGCAATACACAATAGACAGGTGTCCACTGTAGACAGGTATCACCAATATGAAAATGACTTAAAAATATTCGGTTCTGGCCAAAACTGTCCGCATTAAGCAGGTGTCCACAGTAGACAGGTGTCCACAACGACAGGTTTTACTGTACATACATACATACATACATACATACATACATGCATGCATGCATGCATATATACATACATACGTACATACATACAAGAGTATATCCGCGGTTTTCCTTTTGAGACAAAAACTATTATTATAATTATCATCGTATCGAGAACGAGAACGGCCATTATCAAACTCAAGCCTATAACATTAATAGTGTTTAGTTAGTATTAAAACGTTAACTCGTATTGTTAGGATTGTGCGAACATCCTTGTGTTTTAAGACGGGAACAGATTTTTGATCCGTGAGTCTGCTTAACGGCCCCATGTCCTTGCTCATTTTGGCTTATTCTCGCGAAAACTTTGTGCCAATTGCTACTTTTAATCGAACAAACGTTGCAGATTCAAAACTATACACAGACGGTTCCGCACACATCCATAAACTTGGACGGTGTGCTTTCCGGACCGTCGAAATCAGCTGGGACCATTTCCAGAACGGCGGGCATGACAAAGGTGATTTATGAAGTATTCTAAATTTGCCATTATGTGTTAGTGACAGGTAGTGTACTCAGAAAAAAAAAACCAACAAAAAAAAAAACCACGACAGTGTCATGGAATTATTACAATAAATTGACGCAGAAATGGCATAAATACAAAAACAAGTTTGTCTATTACATTTAAGACGAGTAGGTCTCCACCTGGTGGCATGGCCGACTGTGATAATGGTCGCACGGAGTTCAACCATCCACAGAGCAAAAACCAACTTGGTCATTTCAGTGTTGCTAAGGTCACTCATTTAAACATTCTTCTTTTTTGATCTTGTGTTGAAACTGTGTTCATGCAAACGAAGGTGATCTCTACGCTATAGCAAAGCATCGCCGTGAGGCGGATTACGCAAGACGATCTATGTGCAACAGAAATACATTTCTTTTTTAATGCTAGCGATACAAGATCTACATTTTTACATGTTACAGCAGAGTATTGATCAAATCTGGTGCCACTCACAGGACATCGGTATAAGTGCACCCGGTCTTGTCCGTGCTCTGCAGGCGGGCTGTCGTGTGGTACTGTAGGAAGAAATACGCCGTTGGAGCTAACAAGTCAAAGTGTAATCTCCGCAGAATGATCAATTCTAGTTGTTTCACTTGATCTCTGTTATAGGAGTCTCCACACAGTCTTAACAATTCGTTTATCTCGGGAGGGTAGATATCTTCCTGAAATCATAATTAAACGAGATCTCGTTTCGGCATGTTATACTTCACAGCAAAAATCGTGTCTGTTTGGTTAAGCCGCTTTGCACCCGCCCAAAACCGAATATAGATGTAGCATGTCGTTTGCTTCTAGTTTTTATTTACTTTTTCGTCAACAGATAACATGTGGAATGAGAACGAAAAGTGAGCCCGTTCAGGATTTTATGAGATGTGTCAACAGCTTTCCTTGGCACATGCTGGGTCCATTCAGTGTCCAACACATACAGGAAAAAAAACTCTAGTCTCAGTCTTAAAGGCCAAAAGATCAAGTTTTCCTTTCTCCACGATATTTATACAGTTGAGAACATGTCTATCCCCAATTGTTTTTTTGTTTAAATTGCCGATAAGACGGAGGCTCAAAGTGGCTCGACACAGAAAACATATAAGTTTGAAAAAAGGCGCAAAAAGGGAAGAACTTAATTATCTAAAATTGACAAGAGTGTCAAAAAGTGCAAGACAGGAACTTTCAACCGATTTCTATGACCAAAACGAAAGCATAAGGAATGAAATCTATCGCTAAAAAGTAAGATAAAAATATACGAGAAATGAAAAACACAGGGAAATCGAAGATCATTTTTTTCCTTACTAAAACCAAAAGTATGCATACAGTCAAACCTGCGCATGCGCCCACCTTTACTACGGGTCCACCTGACCTGAGGGATTGATGCCAGCACCCACCCCCACCCCCCAGCGTATTTTATTTCTTCCCGTCTTCAGGGCCCACCTGCTTGACACACCCAAAGCCCCCCCCCCCCCCCCAGTCCCCAACATGCCATTGAACCTGTCCTAGGCACCCAGTGTTTTCTTTGGGGCATTGTATTATTAATGCTAAAGATAAGGTGTGGCACAGTGTTTCGAGTATTTTGATTATTAAAAGGGAAAATGCAATACTGTTTACATGACGAATTCAATATAAGTTTTATATATATACATACATAAAATAAATCTATGATTAATAAAGTATTTTACTTATATGGTAATACACTATGTTATATACTTATTTGTAGACTTGTCCTCTCTCCCATTTTACCAGTATGTGCCTGAAGCGACCCTGTCTTATTCGCCAACCTCTTGTAAAGGCAATTTTTTTGTTCCCATGGAACGTCCACTGTGTAAAGACAGGAATCATACTTCTTGAGTGTTCCTAGTGGGACATTTACCCAATGCAATGCCCGTTTACGACTTAGTTCTCACAATATGACTATTGAACTTGGGACGAGACAGCACAGTCTTTTACATGCTGTTGAATATCGAATCTGCTCCAGATGCTACATATAGGAGCGGTACATGTAGATGATGAGATTCATCTCCTTCTAGTGTGTCTCTCCTTTTCTACAGAAAGACTTGCGAATTTGCGCTTATCTGCATGGTTTTACTGGTATACATATATATATATATATATATATATATATATATATATATATATATATATATATATATATATATATATATATATATATATATATGCGTGTGTGTGGCCATGCTCGATGGGTACCCATTTAATTGCAGTACCCTGAAATCGGGTACCCGGATAGTACTTTATATTTTTACTTCCCAGGTAACCAATCTTAGGGTACCGGGTTGAAATTTTTTCAGCAAAAATTGAAATATCTACCCGTCAACGCTTTAGACTAAACCAGCTTCCTGGAGAGAAACCGTACTTAGGCCTACTTAGCCCCCTTCTACTCTCTCCAGCGTCCTGCAGTTGTTTTTCTTGGGACACATGTGGCGCCTCCACTTTGTCTGTTTTTGCACTGTAATGTCGTCATTACTGGTACATTTGTCTTTATGTCAGTGACCTGTTCGTTTCTGCTCCCACTTTTTTTGTGCGAGAGATACGGTAGGGCATCTTTCTGTTTCCCGGTTGTACTTTTGTGAGAAACATAAATATGTTTAAACCAATGCTCTAGACGAGGAATCAATAAGACGGCACGAGAGTAATGGGATAACTTAAATGTATTAGACATCATTTCAAGTGTTTCGTTGCTTTCTTACTCAAGAAATGCATATTACGCCATAATGCCATCAGATTTATGAGGAGATGTCTTTGTAAATAATGATAAATGTCTTTCGTAAACTATTTAAGAAAGCGGATGCCACAGGTATATCATAAATTGTTTAGTTTAAACGTATTTATTTGTTCTGGGTTGACTAATAGTACATCAACATACTAAAACGTTGGTTCTCCAGACACAGAGAGACGCACAGTATATATACAAAACACACAGAGGCCCTAACAAGAAAGTTACCAGTACAGTCATAGGTGAAAATACAAAATATGTTCCCAGTACAAACATAGGTGAAGTACACAATATAGAAATGACAAAAGGTCCGAATACACTTACAGCATAACGATAATACATAAACTGTAGTAGGGGCCTATAGACACTCTTGTACTCTGATTAAGATATGAACTTTATGTTGTGTTTAGAGTGCCAACATTTAGGTTCATAGAGTAAGATTAATTTTCGTTTGACAAGAGCCAGTATATATATATATATATATATATATATATATATATATATATATATATATATATATATATATATATATATATATATATATATATATATATATATATATAAGTTCATTTGCGCCTATATACCTGTTTACTGGCAATAAGTAAGGCTGTAATTCCAAGTAGCTGAAAGCAGTCACGTGATATGGGCGTGGTCACCAGGAAGCGATCGATGATGTTGATCGCCAGGAAGAGGCTGTCCCGGAAAAGGTTAAAGTTGTGGTGAACTTTGACTATCCAGTCCACTAATACCCCTCTCATACATGGTGTCACCTGAAATTTAAAAAAAGGCTTCTTTTAAGTATTTTACCACTATCGCGGATAAGCGGCTCTAAAGAGAACGATCGTGCGCATCAGTTTTTTTTTCTCTCTCTCCTTCAGTGCTGCACTCTTTTCATTATAGGAATGATACTATCGAAGGAAACCTAGCGGGAACACGTGTCCCGAGTCAAAGTTTTCCTCATACATTCTGGGAGCTGATTGCCAGGACAGAGCGTCTAGTGGGTCATTGTGAATAAACGTCAGTATGGAACATGTGTTAAACTGTACAGTGGAGCCTCCCTATCAAAACCACCCGAGGGACTCAAAAAATGCGTTTTAATAGGGGATTGGTCTTAATTAGGATATAATTTAATTAAGGATCAACAAAAAAACGGGTCTGTAAATTAGTGGTCTTCTAATATAGAAATGGTCCCTTTATGGAGGTGGCTTTAAGTGGAGATTCTACTGTATTTTGTCGTTTGGTTTCAAAAAAAGAAAAAAACAGTCCATGCCTGCTCATGTTGTGTATCAAAATATTTATAATCGTTGCATAGACAGAATTAGCCAGCGTTGGGCGAGTTTTTCCTTAGTCGTGAAGCTATGCAAGCATTAATATTTGCTGTATTAAAGATTCTTGCTTCAGTTGTGATGATAATAAAAGTATTCATGTCGGGTGCACCGTTGTCAATATTTGATGATGTCGTATTCTTGACAGCTGCACAGTCAGCTCAATTTTGTTACAAGAACTTCGGGATTGAAATACAAGAGGGCTCTTGCGAAGAGCTCGTCTTCAGCTGACCTGGTCTACGGGTCCTCAGAATGGTTTATCTGCATTTTCGAAGCAAGTAACCAACTTGTTTCAGAGAAGTTTTTAAGATTTGGCAAGAAATAGACTAAAAATCATTCAAATATCCGAAAATCACTGGCTCAGAACCAGCATTACAAATCGGTAAGGACACATCAAAGGTACACCCTTACCAAATTTGATGTAAATCTGACCAAATTGTTTTAATTATTACCATTATATGAAATTTAGTTACCAATTAAAAACTTTTGAGCATGGGATATGCAGAACCATTTCAGTCCAACGTTCCTGCATACCTCTGTGACTCGTGGTGATTGCGTAAGCATTATTCAGGTCAGTGCCTTTTTCAACCAAGCAGAGACAACCACAACATGTAAAATACACTGGCTACACAAATCACAACGAGACTAAAACACCAGCCAACTAACACTATTTTTCCCTACCTGAGGCCTGGGGGTCCTAAGAGCCTCATCCTCAGATACAGGGGCCCAATCAAGCACCCATTTAACAGTCACATCTGCCTCTTCTCTTCTGTAGTCACATTCCTAAATACGACAGTATATAATGATGAAACAGTCCCAAACAACGGGGGGGGGGGGGGGGGCAGAAATTGTGACAGCCACCACATGTCTTGACATTTTTGAAGATTTTGCACAAGAAATAAACAAAAAAAATCACAAAAAATGATTATTGAACAAACTCAGGAGAGATCCACCCAAGGTACGTCCCCACCCACTTCGAAGTGAATCCGGCTGACGATTTCCCAGAGCAAATAAAAAATTGCAATTGCAAGCCCATTGACTTGCACAGAAATCAATAGAACTGTATGCATTGATCGATAAGTAACAAATTGAAACAAGTCGTTAAAAAATAGTCTCAATAACACCACCTTGCGAAGAACTGTGTTCCATAATTCTACAAAGAGCATTTTCATGAAGTTTCAGCATAATCTGAGAGACGGTTTTGGAAAAGTAAAAAATAACCACAACATACAAAATTCATAGAAAAAATACAAAAAAATCACAGCGTCACTTTTTGAGCAAATTAGGGTCTAGGGGTCGCCACAAGTGTCTCTGTGTAATTTACAATGCAACAAGCCGAGTGTTTTGGGAGAAGATTCTCTCAGTTTTTGCCCACAAATGAACAAAAAATCATTAAAACATCCAAAACTGTATGGAATGCAACATTTTGGAAAGAAAAGCTTGGCAGAGACCCACCAAAAGTACATCTCCTCTAAGTCTGAAGAGGATCAAGTCAAAGCTTTTGGAGAAGAGGTCGAAAAATTTATTGTGGACAGAACACAGACGGACAGACGTCAGACCATTACTCATCATATGATCTCATAGCTGACTGACAAGTCCATCGAGAAAAAGATTAAAAAATCAATGAAGCGTGCCCATTTGAACCAACTCCATAGACACCAACTCAGGCTAAATCCCCCTGAACTTTGAAGTGAACGTGGCTTACCGTTTTGTTGAAGTTAAAAATATGAATTATCATTGCAATCCCCATCAACAAAAATGTATGCATAACATGATAAGTGCACTAATTGAAAAAAAATTGGTAAAAATCTGAAATCTGGAGCAAAATTATCTAGAAAACATTGTATTTTACCCTTCCAAAAAGTAGATTTCCGCCACATTTTAGCATAACCTGGGCGACGGTTTAATAGAAGAAAATAGCAAAAACACAAATTTGTATGCAAAAAATAAAAACCCAGAGCGTGAACATTTATACAAAACTTGACAAAGGCCCATAAAGGTATATCCCCATCAAGTTTGAAGACGCCCCGACCACTAGCTCTTGATAAGAACTCGAAAATAAAAATTGTTTGCGGACGACGGACTAAGGTCCATCGTGTAACCTCAGGTTATGCAATAACAATGAAAAAACAAAAACAGCACTTATTCGTGGAGAAAAAAAAATTCCTGACCGGGACTTGCTAGTTTGGTAGTGTGCAGATAAGTTTTGCACTCTCGGAATAGCTTTTTGTGACAATGAGTAATAAGTGGCCTTAATTTGCTTCCCAGGATACAGTGTATTGGTTACGTAACATTATCTCTCGACCATCATTTGCCTAGATCTGTGTGTCTGGGGCGAACGCCCATGAAGTGGAGTTCACCCATGTGATTCCTGAAAACCTGACAGTCCCGTGGCGCCATCATTCGGTTGATTTGAAACTGGTGGTGACTCCCAGTGCACATGCTCCCCATATCATCCTTCCTCTTTGCGGCGCCATTACTGGCTTGCTCTTTCGAGTTGAAGCTCCGTGAACTTTTGCTCATGTTCACTGTTTTAGTACTTTACGCATGTTCCCTTCTGTAGAAAATCATTTCTTAGCGATCCCGGACTCTTCAGAGACCTATACAGCTGATCGTGTGGATACCTATGATATAGCTGGGATTAGAGATGGTCGTTTGGCCTGAAACCTAGATTTTCAAGATGGCTTCTCGACGAACAGATCACAGAGAGCGGGAACACAGTGCACATCAGGCAATTGCCTCCTTTGGAGGCAAGTCCTTTGTGTTGATCCAGTGGCCACTCCATCCGCATCCTTGTCTGATTGTGAACAGTAGTTGGACTCGTGGAACCACAATGTTGGCAGCCTGGGACAATCACCAGCACTGTTATGGCTGTCACATCCAGTAGGGTCAAGTTTGCTCTTGCAAGTGAGCATGCAAGTACTACCGGGAGGATTGAGGAGAGGACAAATAGCTGCTCCTTGAGCAGGCACCGAGGAAGTCTCTTCATGTAAGATGCAGGCAGCAGGCCATAGCTGCCAAACGCTGAGCTGGAGAGTCTGACTCCATGAGTCTTTGCCACTGACTCCACTTGAGAAAAAGTGTAGACTTACTCATGCAGTTTTTCTGCATTCTCATGTGGTAGATGTCACTACACCAGAAACCCCATGGGGGAGAAAGGAACAGAGATGTCATAGTTGTAAGTCAGGCAGCAAGAGATCACCTTCCGGAGGTCATGAGCACCCATCTGTTACCCAAACGACTTCCACTGTTGCTCTAGTCACAGACCCGAGGATTGCCCTTGCTCTGAGTCTATGGCCAAGAGCATACAGATGCAGGCTGATATGTTGTGTGCGTTGATTCCCCCGTCCCGATCTCATGCAGGCTGTTTGTTCTTCGGAGGCCTCTTCGAAGATGTCATCCAATCATCTACTGAAACTGTTGAGATCTCGGTCCTCCGGATCTGAGTGCTCAGAGCAAAAGTCACGCAAACAGGTGTGTCCAGAATGGAAACTTTCGGGTTCCTATCTGGGTCTTCTGGAACCTCAGCCAGTTCAAGCACTCATATCATAAAACAAAACTTCCCAAGCTCCCAGCTCCAAGAGCTTGGATCGTAAGCCAAGGCATGTGGGAGATAGAAGGAAGGCCCCAAAGTCTGTGGTGGAGCTCTTCTGCCATTAGTGGGTCTTTGGTCCCAGTGGTGGTGGCCCCTCCAGTGACCCAAGTACCACCTTCAATTTCCCCACCCACAGTGTCGGCTTTGCGTCCTGCACCTTTGGTGGCTGTGCCCCAATGCAAGCAGTTGGCGATTCGATTGGCTCCTACATTCGGGCCTTGATTTCATGGGTGTTTAATCCAGACACAGAGGTCTGGGGATAATGGTGGTCGAGAAGTAAGTAACGTATACCGAAATTACTTAAAATTTCAGGTTTCAGGCTGGTAAAAAAGTTATCCTTTATAGCAAGAAATGCTGCGTTTTTTAGCCTACCCTTGTCTGCCGGTCTGTCCTTCCCACCGTCTTGCCCGCGATACCGAGATAATTAAAAACAAATTCATAAAAGCTGTACCAAATTAATGTCAGAACTTTGTTATAAAAATGGGCCAGGATATTGCTCAAAATCAGCTTCTTCTTATCATCTTTGTATTTTTAAAGTGTGTGTGTCAACACACCCTTTTCTGTTTTTCCTGAAATTCTTTATTTAAAGTGTGTGTGTCAACGCACACTTTTCTGTTTTTCTAGGAATTCTTTATTTCTTTCTTTCTTTCTTCTTTCTTTCTTTCTTTCTTTCTTTCTTTACTGGCAAATTTGTCCGACATTTCATTTGAAAAGTATTACATGTAGAAACTCCAAACTTTGCACAATTATACTTCTATGGATAAAGTCTGGCCTTTTTATAATGAAAGGTCATGCTTTTGAAAATTATGCAAATGAGGGCTAATTAAAGTTTTAAATCTTCAATATCTTGTATACTATAGTAGATGTGGTCCCGAGTGTATAGTTCAATCATAGCAAGGTAAAGGTCATCTCAAATGTCAAGGTCATGTCAAGGTCAAAGGTCATGTCAAGGTCAAAGGTCAATTTTAGGCCAAAATGTCATTTTTGAGGTCAAGGTTCACTTCCGGTAGAGGTCTCATCTCAAGGTCAAAGGTCATTTTAAGGTCAAAGGCCACTTTCCTTGGTGGCCTTCTTCTAGCCATAACTTTGTCAATTTTTATCTAATTTTGATCATGTTGGGCTCATATTGTAGCTATTGTAACCTTGCATATTTTGAAATTTATGTGTGACCTCTAATAGTCAAAGGTCAAGGTCATTTGAACCATTGAAAGTTTCATGCAGTCACAACTTGGCTATTTTCCATCCAATTCTAATCATGTTAGACTCAAATTGTAGGTATTGCAACACTGCACATTTTGAAAAGAACACGTGACCTCGAAAGGGCAAGGTCAAGGTCATTTGGCGCTTTGAAAGTTTCATCTTGCCATAACTTGGTAAAATTTCATCCGATTTGGTTCATGTTCATGTCAGTTTAATTTCTAATAGGGGGTTCCTGACCATTGCGCATGTAATGAATCTAAAACAAAAGTTGTAGCAATTGGAATTATGCTAAATAGCACCATTAGACATTTTAAATCTTAAACAACTTCAAAGCTGTAATAGATAGAGGTGCCATTCCAACTTCACCTGTTTTATGGAATAGTTGTACATTGCCATACCAATATGCTTTGAAGACACACACACTGATTTGCTATGCAGCAAATCATCTTTTCTAGTTCTTTCTTCTTTCTTCTTTACCAGCAATTTTTTCCGACACTTTTGTCGACCACTATTGCACATAGAAACTGCAAACTTGGCATGATTGTACTTCCATACAAGAACTTTGACCGTTTTATACAGATGAATGAAGATCTTTAAAATTATGCAAATTAGGGGCATTTGACATTTTTAAATATTGGATATCTCCAAAAGTATTATAGATAGAGATGTCATTCCAACTTCTACTGGGGGGTTCTTGACCATTGTGCATCTAATGAATTTAAAACAAAAGTTGTAGCAATTTAAATTATGCTAATTAGCAGCATTTGAAATTTTAAAACTTGAATATCTTCAAAACTATTATAGACAGAGATGCCATTTTAACTTTTACTAGGGGGTTATTGACCATTGCACATCTAATGAATCTAAGGCAAAAGTTGTAGGAATTTAAATTATGCTACTTAGCAGCATTTGAAATATTAAAGCTTGAATATCTTCAAAACTATTATAGAGAGAGATGCCATTCCAACTTCTACTAGGGGGTTGTTGACCATTGCACTTGTAATGAATCTAAAACAAAAGTTGTAGCAATTTAACTTATGCTAATTAGCAGTATTCAAAATTTTCAATCTTGAATATCTTGCACAATATGATAGATAGAAATGTCATTTCAGCTTCTACTAGGGGGAAAAGTTGTAGCAATTCAAATTATGCTAAATAGCACCACTAGAAATTTTAAATCTTGAATAACTTTAAAGCTATAATAGGTAGAGATGCCATTCCACCCTTTACTCCTGTGTTATGGAATAGTTGTACATTGCCGTACCAATATGCTTTGAAGACACACACACTGATTTGCTATGCAGCAAATCATCTTTCCTAGTTAAAGTGTGTGTGTCAGCACACACGTTTCTTTCTTTCTTTCTTTCTTTCTTTCTTTCTTTCTTTCTTTCTTTCTTTCTTTCTTTCTTTCTTTCTTTCTTTCTTTCTTTCTTTCTTTACCGGCAAATTTGTCCGACATTTCATTTGAAAAGTATTATATGTAGAAACTCCAAACTTGGCACAATTATACTTCTATGGATAAAGTCTGGCCTTTTTATAATGAGAGGTCATGCTTTTAAAAATTATGCAAATGAGGGCTAATTAAAGTTTTAAATGATCAATATCTTATATACTATGGTAGATGTGGTTCCGAGTGTATAGGAGTTCGATCATAGCCAGGTAAAGGTCATCCCAAATGTCAAGGTCATGTCAAGGTCAAAGGTCATGTCAAGGTCAAAGGTCAATTTTAAGCCAAAATGGCATTTTTGAGGTCAAGGTTCACTGTAGGTAGAGATCATCTCAAGGTCAAAGGTCATTTCAAGGTCAAAGGCCACTCGAACACTATTATACATAGAAACTCCAAACTTGGCATGATTGTACCTCCATACAAGGAGTTTGACCGTTTTATACAAAGGAATAAAGATGTTTAAAATTATGCAAATTAGGGGCTTTTGAAATTTTAAATCTTGGATATCTTCAAAAGTATAATAGATAGAGATGTCATTCCAACTTCTACTAGGGGGCTATTGCCCATTGCGCATCCAATGAATTTAAAACAAATGGAGTAGAAATTTAAATTATGGTAATTAGCAGCATTTGAAATTTTAAAACTTGAATATCTTCAAAACTATTATAGATAGAGACGTCATTTTAACTTCTAATAGGGGGTTATTGACTACTGCGCATGTAGTAAATCTAAAGCAAAAGTTGTAGCAATTCGAATTATGCTAATTAGCAGCATTTAAAAAATTTAAACTTGAATATCTTCAAAACTTTTATAGATAGAGATGTCATTTCAACTTCTACGAGGGGGTTGTTGACCGATGCGCATCTAATGAATCTAAAACAAAAGTTGTAACAATTTAACTTATGCTAATAAGCAGTATTCGAAATTTTTACAATCTTGAATATCATCAACACTATAATAGATAGAGATGTCATTCCAACTTCTACTAGGGGGTTGTTGACCATTGCGCACCCAATGAATTTAAAATAAAAGTTGTAGCAATTTGAATTATGCTAAATAGCAGAGAAACACCATACCATAAGATATTTTAAATCTTGAATAATTTCAAATCTGTAATAGATAGAGATGCCATTCAAACTTCTACTCCTGTGTTATAGAATAGTTGTACATGATCATACCAATATGCTTTGAAGACACACACCCGGATTTGCTATGCAGCAAATCATCTTTCCTAGTTTATGACTGTTTTTAAGCAACTTTAAGACCGTGTGAGAGGCGCTCAAGGGGATGACGTCACCATAACATCTCACAAGGGATTGATCGCCGCTTCACATCTTTATCAGGGATGGTCCTTAGGATGGGCCCTATGACTTAAGGAAATCAGCTTCTTCTGACCATCTTGTATGAATGTTTTAAAGTAAACCTATTTACTCGAAGGCCTTGTACATGGTGTCGGAGTGGCCGACGTTACCATAATATCTCCAGCAAGATTGAGCGCGGGCTTCCTATCAAATCTTTATTAGGGATTGACCTTGGGATCAACTGTACCTATTTGAAATCTCTGCCTCTGATAATTTTCGGATTTTTGTTTTATGGATATGTATAAAGTAGTTATTCATGTATTCGCGACCGGTGATGCATTTAGTGTCAACGAAATGACACATTGGCTTATATCTTGATATAGTGAATCATATAGGCCCGTGGTTACTGTTAAAACATTAAAAATCTTTATTAGGGATTGACCTTGGGATCGACGAGATGCCTGTTTGAAATCCGCTGCGTCTGATAATTTTTGGATTTTTTTATGGATTTGTATAAAGTAGTTATTCATGTATCCGCGACAGGTGATGCATTTAGTGTTAACGAAATGACACATTGGCTTATATCTTGATAATGATGAATCGTGGGTCCACGGTTACTGTTAAACATTAGTTCAGAGGAAAATACCAATAGCGTTGTTTAGGGGGACGTTAATTTTAAAATTGCATGACCTTGAAAGGTCAATATGACATAGTGGCTTTAGAGCAGATCCTAAGCCCATGATTATATTTTACATTATTATGAATGTACCTGTGGAGTTTCTTTAGGTGTTGTTACTGGCATCTTGATATTTTCATCTTTTATTTGTCACCACTTCAAGTACTTAGTTTCACAACAATTCTCCAACCCAATATTAGTGCTTCAAAAATAATGGCCTTCCTAAAATTTATACACCAATACTGCTAATTTTGGTTTAATAATGAGTATCTATCATATCAATAAACTTAGAGGCTAAGTTCCCTGTTTCCCCTTTCACTGCGTATTCTTAGTAAAAAAAAATTCAAATTCATTAAAAAATGCAGGAGTGAGCCTCCTATATTGCAATGTAGCACAAAAGTGCTAAAGTGCAGTTATGGTGTCATGAAGGAAATCCCCGGCAACTAGTGTCACAGGGCCAGGGACAACGCTACAATATAACTTTGACCTGTGCCCATCCAATAAATTGTTGAACTATCCCACTATGACTTGCAGGTGCTGTCAGCTAAGTACGCACCTGGGCCTATAGCTCCCATCAGAGACGCACGGGGGAAGACATGTCCGACGCATCCGCACCACTCGGATCCTTTCTTTTGTCACAGGGCCAGGGACAACGCTACAATATAACTTTGACCTGTGCCCATCCAATAAATTGTTGAACTATCCCACTATGACTTGCAGGTGCTGTCAGCTAAGTACGCACCTGGGCCTATAGCTCCCATCAGAGACGCACGGGGGAAGACATGTCCGACGCATCCGCACCACTCGGATCCTTTCTTTTGTTTTGTTATACTCGAAAAGCGAGGCGTATTTTATGCGGCCTTTCAGTGTTAATAACAGAGCAAACACTTGGTAAGATTATCGACCATGTCACTGTTAGCTTGACACCCACCCACCCACCCCGACTCCCACCTCAAAAAAAAAAAAAAAAAAAAAAGAAAAAAAAAAAAAAGAAAAAAACGGGAGTGGGGCAGAGGCAATAAACACAATCTTATATGTTTATGTCGTCCGGGCTGTGAGCCAACGGCATTCTGTGTGACACGCTGTGCCCCGATGGCCCGACGCAGAATACGACAAGGAAACCTGTTGATTAATTGTTTTTATAATTCGTCCCGAAAAAAAATCGGCCAACCACAGTTTCCATTGGATCATTTCTGGTAATTTTTGATGGGTAAAAAAAAGTTACATGCAAATGCATCGTAACTCGCTTTCTGATGGTAAAACAATACACTTAATGTTTTTTTTTTTTCAAAATAAAAAAGCTGCACGGACACGTGTGGGTCATTTTTCTGCCACAGACTTCAGAGACATTTTTGCCTCCTGGAGGTGGCATTAAATACAATAATAGCCGCACAAAAACTGTTAAAAATCAACTGACCCGAATTATTTTTTTTTCATGACATAAGTAACAGCCTTGTGTGTGCAAAAAAAACAACAAAATTATAATAAATTACAAATATAGTCAATAGTGTTTTTGTTTGAACATTGTTCATATCAATGTCATCACCCAAAGAAAAGCTCCACATGCGAGTCACAATTTATGTTGCGCATTTCATATTCAGTACGTCTCATGTGGCAAGAGCGTTTGATTGTACAGAGGGAAGGTTTAGGTCAGAATTATATAAAGAGATTAGATCCACACCAGGAGGGAAGTTTGAAGCGCTGATTTGCTGAGACACTCGCAAGCTATAATTTAAAATGAGATCATCAAAACGAGAGAGAAAGGAAGCTGACACATTGCAAAGCTTTCTCATCGCCACGGGCATTTCATTTAATTTCATTGTATTTAATTTATTTATTATTATTATTATTATTATTATTATTATTATTATTATTATTATTATTATTATTATTATTATTATTATTATTATTATTATTATTATTATTATTTTCTTAATGTGTTTGATGTTCGTTTTTGTTTGAGATACAGTTAAGATATTTTGGCAACCATCTGTTTTTCAATAATATATAGCGTCTGGGTCCATTAACAGCCACACCACCAATGCCATCACGCTTTACCGCCACTAAAAACCACCATACCACAACTCGCGACCATTGTACCGTCGGTTGCATTATATGCTACCATCATCATCATCATCATCATCATCATCATCATCATCATCATCATCATCATCATCATCATCATCATCATCATCATCATCATCATCATCATCATCATCATAATCATCATCATCATCATCATCATCATCAAGCGCCATTGTAAACTCCTGTGGACAATGCAAATTATATTTTCATTTATTAAGTTAAAATAGCCATATATGACGTTTCACCTGATTTATATGTTTTATCGATGTATACTTTCATCGTTCTTTATTCGAGCCATGCTATTTGGTCTCAAAAAAAAAAAACAAACAAACAAACAAAAAAACAAACATTCATTACTCGCCAAAGAGGAAACAACGGGGTCGGATGGGGAAATGGTGTCGGACAAGAGCGACATCTAGCGACCGTTCATGGAATATCTAGTGACGGAAATGAACATCACACTGAAAGCAAAGTTCTCAGTACCGAAGATACACAAAGTCTGCCTTATTTTTAGATATTTCTCCAACTACTTTCAATCTATTGTTGAGGAAGTCACATTATGACCATAAAAAAGCATGTGACTATAGGAATGACACCATATTTCAGTTACTGTTATAACGATAACAATAATGATTGGTTTTGGTATTGTTATTGGTATTCTCATGTTGGTCTTCTCCACTCCCAAAACTCCATGCGTGAAATTATGCAAAGCAATGCGTATTTTTCCCTTCTTGTTGTTACTACGTTGTATGCACAGTCGTAATCAATTTATCTTATTTTGATGTGCTTTTAGTTTCCCCATTCCCTGTAGTTCACTATCTTCTTCTTATTATCAGTAGTAGTAGTAGCAGTAGTAGTAGTAGTAGTAGTAGTAGTAGTAGTAGTAGTAGTAGTAGTAGTAGTAGTAGTAGTAGTAGTAGTAGTATATCACCATTACTTTCCAAATTACTATTACTATTACCTTCACTATTCATATAATTTTAGGTACCTAACCACAGGAACAATAAAAGGAAATGGAGGCAGCACGTGGAACTGAATCCCATTGCCATTCCCAATTTTCTTTCCACTTCATTTAAGTTCCAATAAATATGAAATGTTTGTAATTATTGCATATTGCTATATCGTTATATAGTATAAACATATATATATACATATACATATATATATATAAATATATATATATATATATATATATATATATATATATATATATATATATATATATATATATATATATATATATATATATATATATATAACTTATCGGTCTAGCTTGTTCAAATTCACTAGTATATTCCTCTGTTTTGGGATTTTTTTTATTATTTTATGAGAAGTATAATTTTAGTTTCCAAACGTGTGGAATCTTATCAGCAAAGATGAGTTTCTACCCCCTCTGTGTCTTGTGCAAAGCTAATTTAAATTTTGTCATGAGATGAACAAAACTTTTACAAGCGGTGAAAACTACCTGTGGTTGACATTCCAACGAAGCAATTGGATGGTAGTTTAGTTCAATACTCCTTCTGTGAATATAAGTTTCCAGGCTGTAATCCTCGAATCCAGTGTTCTGAGAGTTTATGAAAATTGTAGTTGGAGAAACGCACTGAAGCTGTGATTGGTCAATGTCCACTTCTGGGTCAAGTGCTACCCAATCGCCATCAGTTTCTGAACAACACATGCGACGTATATATTCTTCATCTGTCATCCAATCAACGTCCAATTGTGACTCATCTGAAGGTAGATCCTGTAAATAAGTGCAACGGGTAAATAGTTAAACACGTTTTCATGACTTCCCATACAACTGAAGATCAAATCACAAATTTAAAATTTGTATAATTTCTCTTCAATTTCCATTGACTGTTAGTTTTCTTTCTCAACGTTGATCGGAGCATATTATCATGTGCTCCACGTGTAAACTGAAATTTCAAGAAAAAGTCAAAAGGAAATATCCAGCTTTGGGACGTGAGAAAGAGAAATGATAATCTCAGAATTTAAACACTAAGTGTCTATGATCATTTTATTAACTGTTGTTTGCACATGATGACCAAATGTCGCCTTCTTCAGTATATTCGGTGTCAGAAGCACACTGCTCTGCTTGAAAATTGCGTTATTAAGGGGGGGGGGGTTAATTGATCTTTAAAAATCTCGTGTGTGTATATATATATATATATATATTTATATATATATATACATACATACATACATACATACATACATACATACATACATATGCATGTGTGTGTGTGGTGTACATACTAGCAAGAGGTTAAAAGCCATATAATATGTGCAAATAACATCGAACAAGATATACACAGATCCATTTAGGTGTTACAAGTTTCGACAGCCGTGAGACATTTTCTTTTGGGAGTTTATCTTACTTTAGATGTTGGCATCTCCTGTGTTGCAGTTAGGATAAACGGGGAATATCCTGCTTTGAGATAAAGAAAATATTACAGTATTCTCAGAACCAATTATTTATAATGGCATTAAAACAATGCAATTATCATCCCCCCCCCCATCCCCATCTTGTTTTTGAATATTTTGTAATCCTAATATCTAGGGCCTGGTGGCAGTTTTGATATTTTACCACAAAAGGCTCAACTTTGGCCACTTTCATTATGTTTTAGGTTCACGAGGTTATGATAAAAATAATCCAAATGCCCCTAATTAGGTCATAACATCTAAAGCTCTCTTTAACTACTACTGCTACTGCTACTACCACTACTACTACTACTACTACTACTACTACTACTACTACTACGAAAGACGACGACGACGACGACGACGAAGAAGAAAGAAGAAGAAGAAGAAGAAGAAGAAGAAGAAGAAGAAGAAGAAGAAGAAGAAGAAGAAGAAGAAGAAGAAGAAGAAGAAGAAGAAGAAGAAGAAGAAGAAGAAGAAAATGCATCATGTATGATTTCTTCCACCTCACCATAATACTTATCCAAACATGCAAAATGAACAGATACATGACATTTTTTTTCCTATTTGTAGCATGTGGCTCTGCGGTCATATTGATAAGAGGTTGGGGTCTTTTATCTTGCAGATTGTGAGCAACTTTTCCACTTTTCTTGTTCGCAAAAAATCCGGGTTAATATTTCTCAGTTGGGGCGAGGGGTGGTTGAAGGAGGGGTAATGAAAGCTCCTGAAAATCCATTCTACTCATGAATGCCGCCAAGATCTGACCACCGAAAATGAACAAAGTGTCAAAGTGCTAGGCAACCAACTTCATAACGTAAGCGGTATGAAAGTAATTTCTGTTAAAATCACATGTCGTTGACAAACGTAATAAATATGTGTCCTAATAACCCCAGGACCTTTTATAAACCTCCTGAAATTTTAAATTAAGTGATAACTGTCTTGTTATTTTGAATTATTGTACATGTATGAGCTTGATTTAATGGGGGAAACCGTAGGGGGGAAAAAAAAAAAGAAAATGGATGTGTGCCAAATATTATTTCGAGAATCAGATAAAACGAATCTTCATCTATGTTTCGGGAAAAGGTTTTAATTTTGTCCTTTCGTGCCACATTTAGTCCTCAGAAGACCATTCCTTGCCATTATGCTGGGCGGGGCCAAATATAGCCGACGTTCTTAGGTGCTGTAGCAACAACACGACCCAAGTCCATTTTGTAAGGCCGCTGTGCTTCTTCTCTGCTTAAAAATGACGTCATGATCAAGGTATATCAGATCTCACAAGGGCCTTCCAGAAGGTACGACAGGGGTTAGAAATGTACAGGACTATCTGGTATAGCATGTTGGGATAGAAGAAATGAAATGTTTGGATTAGAGGGGAATAGGGAGAAAAGGGAAAGGTGGCAGCCCTTTTTTTGGGGGCGGGGGGGGCGACCTGTGCGTGTGAAAAAAAAGCACATTTAATTTGACATGCCTGAGGCCTAGAGGCGGGTGCAGGGCAACAGAGAAGGTGATGTACATGGGATGAGTGTCTGAGGATACAACCGGGACCGGGGCGAACCTCAATCACAGGTCACGGAGAAGTAATCTTGTATACGAAACACCTGTATACCATGTGTGGTCATGAACAGTTGCGCAAGTGCATTCTGATGATTTTTTTTTTTTTTTTTTTCGTGGGGTGGGGGTGGGAGGTCAAAGATTGCCGACCCAAGGAGACAAGAAAGAACTCTAAAGAAAAATGTATACACCGAAATTGAAGTTTTGTGTCTAGCAAATAAGAACCATGCCGCCCATTTTGCTTTGGCTGCATGAGAAACTGACAGGTTTGACAGGTTTAACAAGACAAGTTTTATTTTGCAATCAATGACAATGAAAAGATTAAAATCCATTGACATATGGAGGCACGTAACATAGATTAAAAAAAGAGAGTAGTCTCTCTATATAAATTAGAAGTACCAACAAGTAAAATATTGTAATGAATTAAGATAACTACAAAAGCAAAATAAATAGTATGGTGATGGTGACGTTTAAAAATAACTTGTAGAAAATAACATTTTTTGTTGCATGATGGTGGCAGTGTTGATGATGAATCAAAAGCGATCAATTGAATTAAACACGTGCTGAATCAAATTCTTCATAAAACTGTAGAGAAAGCGCACATCGCGAATATGCTGGGGAATTGAGATGGGGTTGGGGGTTTTTTTTTGTTGTTTTTTTGTTTCTTTTTGTTTTGTTTCTGTTTTGTTTTTTGTTTTGTTTTTGTTTTTGCTGCAAGTGGTTGAAAAGAGATTTGTTGTGTGTATGGCCAATACGAAACATGCCTTTGCTTACAGATCTAGTATTATGCTCATAAACTTCAGTCAAATGAATGAAGATATGTGAAGAGGACAAAGGGATTTGGCAATATAATTATGTTGACGTTTCCAATAAATACATAACGTTGAAGCCACTACACACATAGGTTATAGTCCGCCCTCCACAAAGAGCAAACTTCTCAAAACAAATAAGGAAAACTTGGGCTACAACTGAACACGCGACCTTGCATGAAGATCAACGAAAACAAGAAGTCCTTTTCCATTGTTTTGTTGTCTGGGTGGACTCTCGTTTGTAACCACGGCAGATATGTGCAGCTTTGAAGGCTACTTTTTTTCAGTAAACTTGCTTTCACAAACGTGACAAAGGTCAGACAATATACCAAAAATGTTCCTCGGAAGGCAATTTTCCCTCCAAATGACGCACAGTTTTATGAACTTTCCCTAAAAGGGCCACAGTTTTCCTGTGGAAGCACTTTCGACACAAAAATTTGCTCATATTATTCACCAATTTCGTTTAAAAATTTCCTGAGGTTTTATTTCCACGATAAAGTACCCCGGTGACGGGTGAGATTTGTAAGGTTTGAGCTGCACCGCACTGTCACTAAAATTTTGGATAAGTTAACCCCTACCTCCTAAACAATCCAAAATGCCGTGTAACTGAATTAAAATTAAATATGTGAAGTGGTTAGTAAAACTGTTTATGTGAAGTAGTCGGGTGTAACTGTAAAGGTCAGTGACCACCCAGCGACACTTATACCTTGTTTTAAGATGGAGGTTTCATGAAAATATACCAGAATTCTTTGTGACCAAGACAAAAGAATAAAGCTGCACACAAACTAAAACAAATGATGTGCCGGCACTTTAATGCAAAGTACGGGCGCAATATGTCAAATCCCTGTGTTACTCCATTGACTCCAAAACAAGTGACCCGTCCACTCAATGTGTGCTGGAACAAATTGTGCCCTTTTAATATCATTCAAGTGCACAATTCATATTCATTATATGTGGCTATATACTGGACTGACAAAACCAATATTGTTTGAATCTGTTTCATAAATTGTTAGAAAAGTTCACAGCGTCTGAATAAAAAAATGCTTGTCATGCGTTCACAAGTTCTTTGTAAAACTATGCATTTTTTTTTTTTTTTTTTTGATCGAGCAACTTCCCACAAAGTTAACCCCCAGCCCCATCGTACCTGGTCTAACTTGCACCTCTTGCACTGGGACGGGAGAACCGGAGAAGATTCAACGAGTCGCTTGTCTCCCTTGTGCTGCGCCTCGGTGCCGGGCAATGTCATGTAGATTTGCTCTTTCAAAGCCTCTTCGGCCATCAGCATCAGCAAGTCTATACCACTGTCGTCCATGTCTCTGCATGTGGTTGTGTGTGCACTTTGGTTGATTTCTGATTTTTCTGGAGGTTGTCTTTTGCTGTCTGTTCCTGTGTGTTCATACTTGTTTTGCTGCCTGGACTGTTCAGACGGGGTCACTCCTACATCGTGTCACCAGGTGCAGTCCGGCGTGACGTAGTCGCCCCCGTCTGACCACTTGAGCCAAACATTCTTTTTCATAAAAACCGAGTGTGCAAGAGCTCGCATTGTTTTATATGGTTATATTTAGTCTTTTGTTGATTTCATTATATTATTTAATTGCAACGCGACAAAGTTTGCTTATAGGCTAGACTACACATAATTTCGTTGAATGATAGGGAATTTGATTTTTGCGGCTTGTCTCAGTGACCCACGCCGGTTCCCAACAAAGCTACGTGCAAAGGGGTTGACCAGTGTTTAAATACAATGAAATTGAAACGAAATATGTGTTTGTGAATGCTGAATGCTAACTAATATGTATATATGTAACATATTTAACTTATATATGGGACACTTCTCTATTTGTATGCCTTTTATGGAAAAAACACTAGGAGTGTTAATGGTAGACTTTTTTAATCAACTGCGACAGACGATACGTACTGCTTGTTTTTAAATTTGCAACGTTTTAATCACAAGATTTCTATCACATCTCACGTATTTATTATAGTTATAGTTTCTGTACACCACCAACCTTATGCGATATATGACCGTAGCTATATTGGTATTTTGCTACATGCGCTCTAAAATTTTAGTCTAACATGTACCTGTATAAAGGCGAGGGTATGTTTGTAAATATGCTTCACCCATGATGAACAGTGGGTGGCCCAAAGAACTCGGAACTATTTCATCTGACAAATGTTGCATAATAAATGTATGCATGCGATTATACGATATGATATACAACTCGGGAAATCACAGAGAAAGTTCCGAGAAGACCAATGTCAGGATGACCTGAGGAAAACCACGTGCAAGGGAAGGACTGCACATATGGCAAGTGGCATAGCAAGAACAATTCAACATTGAATTATTTGAGCCATGTGGGATACAATGAAATCGTTGCACCCCTTCTGTTACAACTAAAATCGTGTTACTCAAAACTAGTTTGCTGACACACTAGTATTAAAATGGGCCTACTAACAGACTTGTGACCTATTGTAAATTCTTCCGTGGACAGAAAACAAAAACAAACAAAAAAAAAAAAGAAAAAAAGAAAGAAACAAGTACCTAAACTAGAAAAGAAGATTGGTTTCACAGCAAATCTGCCTCTGCCTATGCCTTCAAACAGTTGTAAATACAAAATGTTACAACTTTTGTCCTTTGGTACTTCACATTCCATTAAGCTTATGGCGTATGGCGTATGGCTCAAAGTCCGAATAACCTTGACCTTTGACCTTAAGAGGCCACATGTAAATTGTAAAAATGGACCGTCTTACAATACAATACCCACAATTAAAGCTCAACATTAACCAAATCAGATGAAAGTATAGGATAAACCCACATCTTTTATATGTGAAATAGAAAAAGACCAAATCTGTATAAATCACTCTCCATGGCACAGATGATGGCGTATACTTTCCTACCTACTTGTTTGGTGGAGGAAATCGAAGGACTTGGAGAAAACCACCGTGCACAGTCAGCGTGGTTGGGACACTTTCCACTTGCTTCCCCGGCTGTGAATCGAACCCGGGCTGTAAAGATCAAAGGCTAGCGTGTTGCAGCTCCGCCAACCGTGCACCCGATGACGATCAGATGAAAATTGACCAAGTTATGGCAATATGAAACATTCAAAGGGCCAAATGACATTGACTTTTACTGAGTAGAGGTTAGATATTCTTACAAAAAGGTGCAATGTTCCAATACCTACAATTTGAACCCAACAGGAATAAACTTGGATGGAAATTGGCCGAGTTATGGCTGATTGAAAATGTCAAAAGTCCAAATGACGGTGATTTTTGACCTTTAGAGGTCGCAAGTAAGTTACAAAAATATGCAGTGTTACAATAGCTACAATTTGAGCCCAACATGATCAAAATTGGATAAAAATTGGTCAAGGTATGATTAGAAAAAAGCCACCATTAAAAGTGGGCTTTGACCTTGAAATGACCTTTGACCTTGAGATGACCTCTACCTGAAGTGAATTTGACCTATAAAATGATATTTTGACCTCAAATTGACCTTTGACCTTGACATTTGAGATGACCTATGCCTTGCTATGATCGAGCTCCTACACACTCTAAGCCACATCTACTGTTATACATAAGATATTGAAGATTTAAAATTTTAATTAGCTCTGATTTGCATAATTTTGAAAAGCATGACCTCTCATTATAAAAAGGCAAAACCTCATCTGTATGATTGATTGATTGATTGATTGATTCTTTTACCAGGGTCACTGGCTCAGTGTGACAACAATGATCTTCCGCCAGCAACAACATTTAAACTTTTCAAGTGCTTCTTATTAGAACCAATTAAAATTTTTACAATCTTTGCTTGTTTGTGGTTCATTTGATGCGTTTATGACACAAAGAGGTGTCAAGGTGTTCAATTCATTGATTTTTCTCGTAGGTGCATTCAATAAACCACAAACAAAAGGTTGCAGAATTTTAATTAATGCTTAGTAGGTGCACTTGAAAAGTTTAAATGTTGAATATCTTCAATATTTTTCTTGGTGGAGGTGGCATTCCAACTTCAATTTACACCTTTGAGCTTTAGCCACATCCAATGAACAACAAAAAAAGGTTGGAGTTTTTTATTTTATACTAATTAGAGCACTTGAAAAGTTATAAGTAGGGGTGCCAGGGTTGCCATTGCAAATTCAATTTAGAGGTTTGTGCTATGAGCACATAAAATGAGCCACAAACAAGCAAAGATTGTTCAGCTATCCAATAGTCTAACACTTATGTCCAGGCAATAATAGCGGATGGAAAATATAGGTGTGACACTCTCCCGCTCAAATGGCACCAAAAAGCCCGGATGCAAAGTGTCGTGTGCTTTAGCACTTTTATTGAATTTCTTGTTGATTGGGTAGATTCGATCCATAAATGACGGCACGACCCAGGTCACTAGTAATACTTTTTTGGGGGTTGAGCAGATTGACCCGTGCCAAAGAAAACTACCAACTGAGCCTTATTCTTACGACGCTTGCACATAGGATGGCATTGGCGACACTTGTTGGTACATTGTAGTTCTCCACTGACTTGTCACAGTTTCTAAAATCCGCGTCCTTCGTCCGTCGGTCCGTTAAACTTTTTACATTTTCGATTTATTCTCAACAACCGTTGCATGGAATGTTTTGATTTTCCACTTTGATGTTCCCCATGTGGTCCTCTACCAAGGTTGTCAAGGAAATGATGATGCAATATCTTTCCTATTTTTTATAAATCTTTTATTTAGTTTTATTAAATCTATTTTTTTTATGAAGTTTCTCCTTTTCAATAGTTACAAAGACAATACGCTTTAATATTGCGCACAAGGTCACCTAGGGTCACGCACTACACATCTGGCCACCATATAGCGCTGCGATATTTTTTTTCTATTTTTAAATAAATTTTGTGTGTTAAGGCTATTTTCGACTTCTTCACAACGTCTAAAATAATTCGATGAAATTGTAACGGAATATAAACTTGCTCAAGGCAATATAACTTCACAAAAATGGAGGGTATATGGTATTTTTGACGAAGGTATGAGATATCAAACTCTTGGACCATTTTTCTGCATGTGCTGCTGCTGCACATGCATATATCAATGCAGTACATATATTGTGATATTGTGAAAGAGGTTTTATGGAAAGTTTGGATTTTATACACAGGTGTGCCTCATCTGGGTTTCTGTCAACGTTGTGAAGGAGATAATGCAATATTTTTTTCTATTTTTATGAATTTTTTGTTTATCTCTTTCTTTCTTTCTTTTTTCTTCCTTTCTTTCATTCTCTCTTCCTTTTTTCCTTCTTTCTTTCTTTCTTTCTTTCTTTCTTTCTTTCTTCCTTTCCTTCCTTCCTTCCCTCCCTCCTTCCTTCCTTCCTTCCTTCCTTCCTTCATTCATTCATTCATTCGTTTATTTATTTATTTATTTATTTATTTATTTATTTATTTATTTATTTATTTATTTATTTATTTATCTATCTATTTATTTAATTTATTTAAAGAATTCAAATTTTCTTCCCAGGAACTACATGGCCAGTTGTTTTGATATTGCATAAGGGTCACTTGAGGTCACGTGGTTCAAATTTGGCCACCAAGCGGCGTTGTGACTTCCTATTTCTAACTGAATTTTAGTGTGTTAAGGCCATATTCGACGTCTTGTCCAGAAGGGCATCACAGAATTGCATCATTTTTATCAGAATATAGTCTGACTAAAGATGATGCAAGTTTGCGAAAATGAGGGACCATGTATCACTAACTGGCACCTGTGTATATGTATACAACAGAAGTGAAAAGTATGTATTGCAATAATAATGCATTATGAAAATTGCTGTGTGGAGTACTTTGCTTTTGCACCTAGATATTGCCCGGGTGAACCTTTATAAAATGTGAAAGAGATAACGATGAAATGATTATGCGTTCTCTGACTGGGGTCCATATATAGTTTCCAGCAGTTCGCGGTTTTTACCGACTCGGCAAATCTGGCATACTGGCTAATATCTTGGTATGGTGGATCCTAGGCCCATGATTAACATTAAATATGAACAGGAAAGTACCTATGGGGTTTCTTTTGGTACTGCTAATTTTGACCTTGCGCGACCTTGAAAGGTCAAACTGACATATAGACTTATGTGAATATGAGATACCACGCGTTAGCGGGATATATTCTGAAAGCCTGCATTATAAATCCCGACCGCGTTGCGGGAGGGATTTATAATACAGGGTTTCAGAATACATCCCAATAACAAGTGGTATCTCCTATTTAAGCCATGGCTCTTTTGTCACTGGCACAATTTTATGGCTGGAAACCCTTTTCACCACCTTAATCCAACAAACGTATAGAACTAATTATTTATCTGCCTGTGCACCCGCGTGCCAGGTCTTCCATGGTGCGAGCCACTGAGCCTCAACGACCAGGTCACGGGATGGTGGGGCTCGAGGTCAGAGCAGTCGCTTCAACATGTGGAAATCAGTGCGGGTTCGAATCCTACCGGCGCCTTATTGATATGTTTATTTTTTATTATTATTATTATCATAATTCTGTGAAATAGAGCAGAGAGAACACTAGTTCTCCATGATAAAATTCGAAGTCCAGCATTCTGGTCACAGAAAGTAGTTCTCATACAAGAGACATCCACAGGGATAAAACTGGAAAAACTGCAAAAGAAATCCCTGGCAGTGACAATAGAGGCATGGTTTAACTTGGTAATATTAGATTTTTGGTCACCTGTTCGTATTTGCTCATACAGTACATGTATCAGAGTAGTAAACCCTGCGCCCTTGCAGACATAGCAGATTCCAGTCAGCAGAACACAGGATCATTATGATCCTCTCGTTAGGTTTTCGCTCGGTTTATACCATGCCTCCTTTGTTTTCTCAAGGGATCTATATGTCACCTGCTTACACATATATCCCTGCTTTAAATTTCTATGGCTAAATTTCAACACAGCACTGATTTGCTTTGGTGAATACATTTTAAAATGTATCTATATTCATGAAAACAAAGAAGGCATGGTATAAAAAGGATACATCCCTTGTTCTCGTGATTTATCTGGAATCCCTTGAACTTGGGATGTATCCTCTTCATAATCTCTCACAAACTGAAAAAAAAATCCCTTCTTGCCAACACTGCCCCCAAATGCTTCGCTATAAAGATTCGATTAGTTTTGCCTTGCAAACGCTTTGCATGGCCTTGCATTGTCTTGCTTTGCGTTGTCTTGTCACGCCTTGTCCCGGAAAAATGACCACCGAAAGCGCACGGGAGTAACTAATTATCTCTGTGTGCCAACACAGACATACTGTTTACTAGGAATTCTTTATTTCTTTCTTTCTTTCTTTCTTTCTTTCTTTCTTTCTTTCTTTCTTACTTTCTTTACCGGCAAATTTGTCCTGTTTCCCGATCGCTTTTTTGAATAAAATATGTTTAAACCAAATTTGTCCGACATTTCATTTGAAAAGTATTATACGTAGAAACTCAAAACGTGGCACAATTATACTTCTATGGATGAAGTCAGAGAGGTCATGCTTTTCAAAATTATGCAAATGAGGGCTAATTAAAGTTTTAAATCTTCAATATCTTATATACTATAGTAGATGTAGTGCCGAGTGCATTGGAGTTCGATCAGATCAAGGCAAAGGTTATCTCAAATGTCAAGGTCATGTCAAGGTCATTGGTCATGTCAATGTCAAAGGTCGGTTTTGGGTGGAAATGTGATTTTAAAGCCAAAGTGTCATTTTGAAGGTCAAGGACCACTTCAGGCAGAGGTCATTTCAAGGTCAAGGGTCATATCAAGGTCAAAGGCCACTTTTGATGGTAGCTTTCTCATAGCCATAACTTGGTAAATTTTTATCCAATTTTGATGATGTTGGGTTCAAATTGTAGCTATTGTAACACTGCATATTTTTGAAGTCTCGCCTTTTTATAATGATAGGTCATACTTTTCAAAATTATGCAAATGAGGGCTAATTGAAGTTTTAAATCTTCAATATCTTATATACTATACTAGATATAGTTCCAAGTGTATAGGAGTTCGATCATGGCAAGTAAAAAGTCATCTCAAATGTCAAGGTCATGTCTAGGTCAAAGGTCATGTCAAGGTCAAAGGCCAATTTTAGGTCAAATATCAATTTAAAGGTCAAAGTTCACTTTAGGTAGAGGTCATCTCAAGGTCAAAGGTCATTTCAAGGTCAAAGGCCACTTTCGATGGTGGCTTTCTTCTAGCCTTAACTTGGTCAATTTTGTCCAATTTTGATCATGTTTGGCTCAAATTGTAGCTATTGCAACACTGCACATTTTGAAAATTACATTTGACCCCCAAAGGTCAAAGTTCAACATCATCTGGACCTTTGAAAGTTTCACCTAGCCATAACTTGGCAAAAGTCCATCCAATTCTAATCATGTTGGACTTAAATTGTGGGTTTTGTAACACTGTACATTTTTGCAATTTACATGTAGCCTATAAAGGGTAAAGGTCAAAGGTCAAGGTCATTTGGACCTTTGAAATTTTCATCCAGCCATTAGCTTAATGGAATGTGAAGTACCAAAGCACAAAATTTAATACCATTTAATATTTACAATTTTGGAAGGCACACAGACAGATTTGCTTTGAAGCAAATCTTCCTTTCTAGTTACTTTTTTCATTTTGCAAGCGACGTTTATAATGTTATTTTAGCAAGAAATAAATTCAGTGAAATGAAGGACCATTTAAGGTCCATGCTGTTTTCTTTTCATATATTCTAAAAGAGAATCAGGCAACAAATGGCCTGAAACGTTTGATTGATTTTAAATTTAATTATTCTTTCCCTGCAATGGAAGTAAGCCTAATATTGCCTACACCTAAAGTGTCTCACATATCAGATAGCCGAGACACAGGCAGGTTGGAACGCTATGAATATGTGAAAGGTATACACTTGCTTATGTGGTGCTGTTGGAGGTATGAAAACAACATGGCGGAATGGAAAAATAAGAATGAACACACATAAACATGTTCAAATGTCCCCAAGGCCATGCTGTCACTTTGGCAATAACATAATGAGGACCTGGAGGGCCGTGTTACATGGCCAGTATTGAAACGCTAGGGTTTATTTAAGGTACTTGTTACCGATGCGAATGGTAAACTATACATAAGAGAGAACATAGTCTTACTCCCGAGATGGCAGCGACGATGTGATCTCTGATAGTCTGCTGATGCGATTGCACCAGCTGCATAATTATGCCAGTCTCTTCAAATTACCATCGAACGCCAAATATGCAAAGCTATCTCTCATACGGTGATTATTATACTGACCCTGGCTGACCAGAGTTTATTTTTCATCATCACAGGACAGTTGTTTGACTTGGCTATGGTTGCTCTTTTTTTCACATCATATTGATCATGTTGTGTCGAGTTGGAAAAGATACGCCGATATAAAATGTATCGCTGATAACCTCTTGTACATGAACCGGTATAAGTTTGTCCACCTGACTTCGCATGCGAGACATATAGTGGTGCAGCTTCTTAGTCGCTATTGATATCATAGTATTGCCCATGAAGTTTTGTCAGCAGGAAAGACACTAATAACATATTCTTAAAGCTTGATGCCATGTTTCTGAATGACATTATGTACTGTATTCCCCTAAATTTAAGTTAGTTAGATAGATAGATAGATAGATAGATAGATAGATAGATAGATAGATAGATAGATAGATAGATAGATAGATAGATAGATAGATAGATAGATAGATAGATAGATAGATAGATAGATAGATAGATAGATAGATAGATAGATAGATAGATAGATAGATAGATAGATAGATAGATAGATAGATAGATAGATAGATAGATAGATAGATAGATAGATAGATAGATAGATAGATAGATAGATAGATAGATAGATAGATAGATAGATAGATAGATAGATTAACTTGTAGATACTCAGATTTTAGGGGGCCTATGAAACTGGATGCAATTCAGACAACATGACATTAAGCTTGAAGAATATTTTAGAGATTGTTTTTCCTGGCAACAAAAATTATCAGCCATATACTTGTATCAATAAGTAGCAATGATTGACACAACAAAATGTACAAGGAAAGCAAAAGAAACTAGAATATAAGATTTGCTTCACAACAAATCTGTGCAACCAAAAAATCAAGTTTGGAGTGTTTCTAATACTCAATATTTGATAATGTGCAAGTTATGTATTGATGTATGCCATCATGTTTCTCTGTATAAGTTTGGAAGATATCAAAGATTTAAATTTTAAATACCTCTAATTTGCATTATTTCGGTTGCTACAAATCTGAAAACATATCCATTAGACAGCCCATCCTTACAAACCTATATCTACCTTTTGGAATCATGCCTCTATAGATGTTAATTTTGAAGATATTTAAGAAATTATTTTTACATGCCCCTAATTTGCATTATTTTAATGGCTACAGATCTTAAAACATATCTGATAGATAGATAGATAGCCCACTCTCACAAACTATTGCTGGCATTTAGAGTCGTGTCTCTATCCATATTAATTTTGAAGATATTAAAGATCTAAACTTTCAAATGTCCCTAATTTGCATAGTTTCAATTGGTAAAAATCTAAAAACATCGCCATTAGATAGCCCATCCTCACAAACATATAGCTAGCATTTGAAATCGTGTCTTTATCTCAAACAGTTTTGAAGATTTAAAAGATCTAAAATTCTTATAGCCCCTGGTTTGTAAAGTTTGAACATCTTGACTACAAAATAATATGTGCACAATTTCATTCTAGGTCAATTAAAGATTGACCAGTTATGGCTAATTGAAAATTTCAAATGGCAAATTGACATCGTTAATACCTTTTACCTTCAAGGGTGGCGTGTAAATTACAAAAAAAAGTGCAGTGTTACAAACGTATTAATTGAAGTTGGATTAGTTACCTGTCCCTATAGTAGTTTTGGAGATATTCAAGATTTAAATTTTCAAATCGTCCTGATTTGTATCATTTTCAAAACCATAGAACGTATTTACAAAAACTCTAAACTTTATGATATATGGAAGTATAATCATGCCAAGTTTGGAGTTTCTATATACAATACTTTTCAAAGTTGAATGTCAAATAAATTTGCCTGGAAAAAAAGAAAGAAAGAAATTGTAGAAAAACAATATGTCTGTGTTGGCACACAGACATAATAAAGAATCAAATTCAGCGTTTTAAAATAAAAGTTTTTACCATAAATGTGATTTTTAAAATAATGTTCGATTTCACATAGTTGTACTTTTTGCTTCAATTGACTTTAACAACTCTGTGATGAAAATACCATTTTAAAAGCATGTCACATTAAAGCTCTATAATTGATGATTTGGGAAAATTTGCTAAATTGCTCACTGTTTTGCTTTTAGGTGTGCATATAATTTTATGTATGCATATATGTTGTTATGTGTAAGGTAGTACCTGGCAGTCGTATGCTCGGGAAGTTAAAATCATTATAAATCAATGTCCAATTGCAGATCATGTGGACATATGTAGACTTTACAAACTTCAGAAGTCGGCATTACGAATAATGACTGACGCTTTCTTTAGACCTCCAGGTTACGACCCCTCTGCTATTTTCAAAATCATTCTACCAGGTGGCTGCATCAATTCCAAGACCGAAACCATGGTTCATATTGTGCGTTGCACGATAAAATCCCGCCATAAATTTCCCCTATAATCAAGTAAGTTTCCGATATCAACAGCAGGAGCACTAAGGCAACTTCAAGGGGTGATCTGCATGCACCTACTACCATGTTTTCACTAATTTTTTTAAACTCTGACACATGTGGGCCATGAAAAATTGTTTAATAAGCGTGACGACAAAATACGGAGTTTCATATACCTGCCAACATTCATTGAAAATAAATACCACAAAATTTTAAGTGAAATTTGAACTTCGTATTCTCTATGTATTCATGGTTTCTATTTCACGTAATATATCTTACTCAATTTTTATTCGTCATCTTTTAGCCTTCGTTGATTGATTGTATCTTCGTACTTTTTATAAACAAACTTCAATGGGTTAGGGCTTCATCAAAAATGTTAGTTAACAAGTTCCCCTCACACGCTCATGAAAACAATCCCAACGAAGTTTATTTATCATATTTACATATTTTCCTAATATATAAAAATTAAATAAAATGATGTTTCATTCTAATTGATAGTTGCAAGTGCTACATACTCATAAACATCCTTTTCTTCCACATAAATTTCGAGGGGGTGGTGTCGAATAAAAAGATAAGCGCTAATCACGCCCCCATCTGGTTACCTGGTAACTAGTCAAACACAAAATAGGAACAAATACTAAACAAAAATAGTCCCTTTGCAAATGTTCATTTATTTGTACATGGGCAGCTTGAAGTACAAGATTTTTCTATGCTATAGAAAAAATACAGAATAAGTTATTTTTTATAAGGTACCCAGAACAACAAAATAAATAAATAAATAAATAAATAAATAAATAAATAAATAAATAAATAAATAAATAGACAGACAGATAGACAGACAAACAAACAAACAAACAAACAAACAAACAAATAAATAAATAAATAAATAAATAAAAAAATAAACCCCGCTGCCCCACTGAATTTACCGCGGATGTATCAGGGCCGTACCTTGGGATCTGATTGGTCCGACCAACATTTAGGTCAGAAGTATCACTGAAACTATGTTAATATACAGAAATTTGCCATGAATTTCCAAATTTCTAAATTTCGCCTGACCAACTGACCAACGGCACAGCACCGTGTACCTACAACTGACGCGTTCAGTGAAGGGGCTAACGGTTCAATGAGAGGCGACCATGTTAAACGTGCACTTGTGGAATTTGAAATCATTCCAGCATTCTAATTAAAGTGTGTGTGTCAACGCACACTTTTCTGTTTTTCTAGGAATTCTTTATTTCTTTCTTTCTTTCTTCTTTCTTTCTTTCTTTCTTTCTTTCTTTCTTTCTTTCTTTCTTTCTTTCTTTCTTTCTTTCTTTCTTTCTTTCTTTCTTTCTTTCCCGGCAAATTTGTCCGACATTTCATTTGAAAAGTATTACATGTAGAAACTCCAAACTTGGCACAATTAAACTTCTATGGATAAAGTCTGGCCTTTTTATAATGAGAGGTCATGCTTTTGAAAATTATGCAAATGAGGGCTAATTAAGGTTTTAAATCTTCAATATCTCATATACTATAGTAGATGTGGTTCCGAGTGTATAGGAGTTCGATCATAGCAAGGTAAAGGTCATCTCAAATGTCAAGGTCATGTCAAGGTCAAAGGTCATGTCAAGGTCAAAGGTCAATTTTAAGCCAAAATGTCATTTTGAGGTCAAGGTTCACTTCAGGTAGAGGTCATCTCAAGGTCAAAGGTCATTTCAAGGTTAAAGGCCACTTTCCTTGGTGGCCTTCTTCTAGCCATAACTTGGTCAATTTTTATCCAATTTTGATCATGTTGGGCTCATATTGTAGCTATTGTAACCTTGCATATTTTAAAATTTATGTGTGACCTCTAAAGATCAAAGGTCAAGGTCATTTGAACCTGTGAAAGTTTCATCCAGTCACAACTTGGCTATTTTCCATCCAATTCTAATCATGTTAGACTCAAATTGTAGGTATTGCAACACTGCACATTTTTATAAGAACACGTGACCTCGAAAGGGTAAAGGTCAAGGCCATGCACTTTGAAAGTTTGATCTTGCCATAACTTGGTAAATTTTCATCCGATTTGGTTCATGTTCATGTCAGTTTAACTTCTACTAGGGGGTTACTGACCATTGCGCATGTAATGAATCTAAAACAAAAGTTGTAGCAATTTGAATTATGCTAAATAGCACCATTCGAAATTTTCAATCTTGAATAACTTCAAAGCTGTAATAGATAGAGATGCCATTCCAACTTCTACTCCTGTGTTATGGAATAGTTGTACATTGCCATACCAATATGCTTTGAAGACACACACACTGATTTGCTATGCAGCAAATCATCTTTTCTAGTTTTGATTTGTTTGGCTCTGCGACACTTCAACCAGTAACGAAGGAGCGCTGGATGCCTCATGGAATGATAAAGACAACGAAAGCTATTATTCTCTTAATGTTAAGAAATATCGGGAATCCAAATATTTGTACGCAACGTCATTGCTGACTGGCTGCATGATATCTTGTTGCGCAAATTAGAAAAAAAAAGATATACGGGGGCGTGAACTCAGTTGGTCTAAATCATTTTTTTCTTGATAGACAGCAAGTCTATGGTCACATATGACGGCCAATTTCCTAATTGTCAAGTATTACTGTTGGAGTCCCCCAAGGATCAATCGTGGGACCTATTTTACATGAACGACAACATGTGAGTGCAGGCTTCGCCGATGGCCCACATTTATACCAGTGCTTGTCACGTTAGCACAAACATGTCTTAACCTGAGTCTCCCTGGCCAAATTAAAGTGTGTGTGTCAACGCACACTTTTCTGTTTTTCTAGGAATTCTTTATTAAAGTGTGTGTGTCAACGCACACTTTTCTGTTTTTCTAGGAATTCTTTATTTCTTTCTTTCTTTTCTTTCTTTCTTTCTTTCTTTACCGGCAAATTTGTCTGACATTTCATTTGAAAAGTATTACATGTAGACACTCCAAACTTTGCACAATTATACTTCTATGGAGAAAGTCTGGCCTTTTTATAATGAGAGGTCATGCTTTTGAAAATTATGCAAATGAGGGCTAATTAAAGTTTAAAATCTTCAATATCTTGTATACTATAGTAGATGTGGTCCCGAGTGTATAGGAGTTCAATCATAGCAAGGTAAAGGTCATCTCAAATGTCAAGGTCATGTTAAGGTCAAAGGTCATGTCAAGGTCAAAGGTCATTTTAAAGCCAAAATGTCATTTTTGAGGTCAAGGTTCACTTCAGGTAGAGGTCATCTCAAGGTCAAAGGTCATTTCAAGGTCAAAGGCCACTTTCGGTGCAGGCTTTCTTCTGGCCATAACTTGGTCAATTGTTATCCAATTTTCATCATGTTGGGCTTAAATTGTAGCTATTGTAACCTTGCACATTTTTTGAATGTACATGTGACCTCTAAAGTTCAAAGGTCAAGGTCATTTGGACCTTTCAAAGTTTCATCCAATCATAACGTGGCCAATCTCCATCCAGTTTTCATCGTTAGACTCAAATTGTAGGTATTGCTACACTGGACTTTTTTATAAGAACATGTAACCTCAAAAAGGCAAAGGTCAAGGTCACTTGACCCTTTGAAAGTTTCATCTTGCCATAACTTGGTCAATTTTACTCCGATTTGGTTCATGTCCGGCTCAAATTGTGGGTATTGTAACACTGTGCAATTTACATATGACCTGTAAAGGTCAAAGGTCAAGGTCATATGGACTTTGAAATTTGCATGCAGCCATAAGCTTAATGGAATGTGAAGTACCAAAGGACAAAAGTTGTAGCATATAATATTTACAACCTTTGAAGGCACACAGACAGATTAAAAAAAATCTTCTTTTCCAGTTTTTGTCTTTCTTTCTTTCTTCTTTACCAGCAAATTTGTCCGACACTTTTCTCGGACACTACTATACATAGAAACTCCAAACTTGGCATGATTGTACCTCCATACAAGGAGTTTGGCCATTTTATACACAGAAATGAAGATGTTTAAAATTATGCAAATAAGGGGCATTTGAAATTTTAAATCTTGAATAACTTCAAAGCTATAATAGATAGAGATGCCATTCCAACTTCCACTCCTGTGTTATAGAATAGTTGTACATTGCCATACTAATGTGCTTTGAAGACACACACACTGATTTGCTATGCAGCAAATCATCTTTCCTAGTTAAAGTGTGTGTGTCAACGCACACTTTTCTGTTTTTCTAGGAATTCTTTATTTAAAGTGTGTGTGTCAACGCACACTTTTCTGTTTTACTAGGAATTCTTTATTTCTTTCTTTCTTCTTTCTTTCTTTCTTTCTTTCTTTCTTTCTTTCTTTCTTTCTTTCTTTCTTTCTTTCTTTACCGGCAAATTTGTCCGACATTTCATTTGAAAAGTATTACATGTAGAAACTCCAAACTTGGCACAATTATACTTCTATGGATAAAGTCTGGCCTTTTTATAATGAGAGGTCATGCTTTTGAAAATTATGCAAATGAGGGCTAATTAAAGTTTAAAATCTTCAATATCTTGTATACTATAGTAGATGTGGTCCCGAGTGTATAGCAGTTTAATCATAGTAAGGTAAAGGTCATCTCAAATGTCAAGGTCATGTCAAGGTCAAAGGTCATGTCAAGGTCAAAGGTCATTTTTAAGCCAAAATGTCATTTTTGAGGTCAAGGTTCACTTCAGGCAGATGTCATCTCAAGGTCAAAGGTCATTTCAAGGTTAAAGGCCACTTTCCTTGGTGGCCTTCTTCTAGCCATAACTTGGTCAATTTTTATCTAATTTTGATCATGTTGGGCTCATATTGTAGCTCTTGTAACCCTGCATATTTCAAAATTTATGTGTGACCTCTAATGGTCAAAGGTCAAGGTCATTTGAACCTGTGAAAGTTTCATCCAGTCACAACTTGGCTATTTTCCATCCAATTCTAATCATGTTAGACTCAAATTGTAGGTATTGCAACACTGCACATTTTTATAAGAACACGTGACCTCGAAAGGGCAAAGATCAAGGTCATTTGGCGCTTTGAAAGTTTCATCTTGCCATAATTTCGTAAATTTTCATCCGATTTAGTTCATGTTCATGTCAGTTTAACTTCTAATAGGCGGTTCCTGACCATTGCACATGTAATGAATCTAAAACAAAAGTTGTAGCAATTTGAATTATGCTAAATAGCACCATTCGAAATTTTAAATCTGAAATAACTTCGAAGCTGTAATAGATAGAGATGCCATTCCAACTTCTACTCCTGTGTTATGGAATAGTTGTACATTGCCATACCAATATGCTTTGAAGACACACACACTGATTTGCTATGCAGCAAATCATCTTTTCTAGTTCTTTCTTTATTCTTTCTTTCTTTCTTTCTTTCTTTCTTTCTTTACCGGCAAATTTGTCTGACATTTCATTTGAAAAGTATTACATGTAGAAACTCCAAACTTGGCACAATTATACTTCTATGGATGAAGTCTGGCCTTTTTATAATGAGAGGTCATGCTATTGAAAATTATGCAAATGAGGGCTAATTAAAGTTTTAAATCTTCAAGATCTTGTATACTATAGTAGATGTGGTCCCGAGTGTATAGGAGTTCAATCATAGCAAGGTAAAGGTCATCTCAAATGTCGAGGTCATGTCAAGGTCAAAGGTCATGTCAAGGTCAAAGGTCAATTTTAAGCCAAAATATCATTTTTGAGGTCAAGGTTCACTTCAGGCAGAGGTAATCTCAAGGTCAAAGGTCATTTCAAGGTCAAAGGCCACTTTCCTTGTTGGCCTTCTTCTAGCCATAACTTGGTCAATTTTTATCTAATTTTGATCATGTTGGGCTCATATTGTAGCTCTTGTAACCCTGCATATTTTAAAATTATGTGTGACCTCTAATGGTCAAAGGTCAAGGTCATTTGAACCTGTGAAAGTTTCATCCAGTCATAACTTGGCTATTTTCCATCCGATTCTAATCATGTTAGACTCAAATTGTAGGTATTGCAACACTGCACATTTTTATAAGAACACGTGACCGCGAAAGGGCAAAGGTCAAGGTCATTTGGCGCTTTGAAAGTTTCATCTTGCCATAACTTGGTAGATTTTCATCTGATTTGGTTCAAGTTCATGTCAGTTTAACTTCTAATAGGCGGTTCCTGACCATTGTGCATGTAATGAATCTAAAACAAAAGTTGTAGCAATTTGAATTATGCTAAATAGCACCATTCGAAATTTTAAATCTGAAATAACTTCAAAGCTGTAATAGATAGAGATGCCATTCTTACTTTTACTCCTGTGTTATGGAATAGTTGTACATTGCCATACCAATATGCTTTGAAGACACACACACTGATTTGCTATGCAGCAAATCATCTTTTCTAGTTTCTTTCTTTCTTTCTTCGTTCTTTCTTTCTTTCTTTCTTTCTTTGTTTCTTTCTTTACAGGCAAATTTGTCCGACATTTCATTTGAAAAGTATAACACGTAGAAACTCCAAACTTGGCACAATTATACTTCTATAGATAAAGTCTGGCCTTTTTATAATGAGAGGTCCTGCTTTTCAAAATTATGCAAATGAGGGCTAATTAAACTTTTAAATCTTCAATATGTTATATAGCTGTGGAGCTGGCCCTGCTATGTGTCTGCCACCCCACCAAACACACATGACCAGTGACAGTGAATGATTGGTATCAAATGGCCAGCTTATTCCAAAGTCCTGGCAAGTGTAACCGCATCAAAATAAACCGTACCCTTTCCTCGTGAAGTTTATGTGTATTTTATTACCCCCAATAGATTTCACTCATAATCCACAGCCTTTATCAACATCGTAAGACCTGTGGGACATTTTTACAGGGGTGTCACAACTCAATTCAACTGCAAACAAGCCATAATCCTGGTATATATTTTACAAGATGTGACATCAAAATGACCCTTTGAAAATGCGGCATGCCTTGACTCATTCAGGACAGAAGTCTTCATTTACTGTCAGTAAAATTTGTATCAAAGGGATATACTGAGTATTCTTATCTTTTAAATTAGGGGGTTCTGATTGAAAATTTCTGACAATCATAATAGAATATAATATCTGCTCATGATTTGTGATATTCTGACCTTTTTTATTTGTTTCAGACATTGTATTAGCAATGCAAATTTGAAAGAATAAGCAAAGAGCATATCCTTTGGGTTCATCACTGAATGAGTTAATTTTGTCATATAAACATTGGCTGCATTGATTGAATGGCTATGTCTGTTTGGTAATGTAAATGTAAGTTAATGTTTTCTTTCTGGACACCAGTCAGTTCAGTGGCTCTTAAAGAAAACATTTTAGGCTACATTATTTATATACAATTACACAGTCCAGGAAATGCTCAAGATCCCTGCTCATGCATTCTATCATTAAAGTGTGTGTGTGTCAACACACACTTTTCTTTCTTTCTTTCTTTCTTTATTTCTTTCTTTCTTTCTTTCTGACTGAATTTGAAATTTTCAATCTTGAATATCTTCAACAGTATAATAGAGATGTCATTCCAACTTCTACTAGGGGGTTGTTGACCATTGGCACCTAATCACCCAATGAATTAAAAATGAAAGTTGTAGCAATTTAAATTGCTAAATAGAACCATTAGAAATTTTAAATCTTGAATAACTTCAAAGCTATAATAGATAGAGATACGATTCCAACTTCTACTCCTGTTTTATGGAATAGTTGTACTTTGCCATACAAATATGCTTTGAAGACACACACACTGATTTGCTTTGCAGCAAATCATCTTTCCTAGTTTCTTTCTTTCTTTCTTTCTTCCTTTCTTTCTTCTTTCCTTCTTTCTTTCTTTCTTCCTTTCTTTCTTTCTTTCTTTCTTTCTTTACCGGCAAATTTGTCTGACATTTCATTTGAAAAGTATTACATGTAGAAACTCCAAACTTTGCACAATTATACTTCTATGGATAAAGTCCGGCCTTTTTATAATGAGAGGTCATGCTTTTGAAAATTATGCAAATGAGGGCTAATTAAAGTTTAAAATCTTCAATATCTTGTATACTATAGTAGATGTGGTCCCGAGTGTATAGGAGTTCAATCATAGCAAGGTAAAGGTCATCTCAAATGTCAAGGTCATGTCAAGGTCAAAGGTCATGTCAAGGTCAAAGGTCAATTTTAAGCCAAAATGTCATTTTTGAGGTCAAGGTTCACTTCAGGCAGAGGTAATCTCAAGGTCAAAGGTAAATTTCAAGGTCAAAGGCCACTTTCCTTGGTGGCCTTCTTCTAGCCATAACTTGGTCAATTTTTATCTAATTTTGATCATGTTGGGCTCATATTGTAGCTATTGTAACCCTGCATGTTTTAAAATTTATGTGTGACCTCTAATGGTCAAAGGTCAAGGTCATTTGAACCTTTGAAAGTTTCATCCAGTCATAACTTGGCTATTTTCCATCCGATTCTAATCATGTTAGACTCAAATTGTAGGTATTGCAACACTGCACATTTTTATAAGAACACGTGACCTCGAAAGGGCAAAGATCAAGGTCATTTGGCGCTTTGAAAGTTTCATCTTGCCATAACTTGGTAGATTTTCATCCGATTTAGTTCATGTTCATGTCAGTTTAACTTCTAATAGGCGGTTCCTGACCATTGTGCATGTAATGAATCTAAAACAAAAGTTGTAGCAATTTGAATTATGCTAAATAGCACCATTCGAAATTTTAAATCTGAAATAACTTCGAAGCTGTAATAGATAGAGATGGCATTCCAACTTTTTCTCCTGTGTTATGGAATAGTTGTACATTGCCATACCAATATGCTTTGAAGACACACACACTGATTTGCTATGCAGCAAATCATCTTTTCTAGTTCAAATTGTTTTCTTGTGATACGTTTGTGTATATTTATCTATAATATTTCTATTTGATTTTGGTTGAATAAAGGCTGTCTGAGTTTGAGAGTCTGAGTCTTCGGGAAGTAAATAACAGCCTTTAACATGCGATAACAGATGCGGAGTGGTTTACAAGAAATAAACCGGTAGCTAATCATGCTAAACCTAGCCATTAATCGATTACCAAATAAAGAAAAAAACCCTCGTCTTGAAATTAAGTGAAATGGTCAAGTTGGGTACAAGTTGAATATTCAAAAATATTTATGCATTCATATTGACGAGCAATTAAATTAGAGCGAACAGATTTTATATTTGCGTAAAGTGGTAAGCAACAAATTCTATATGATGCATAAACTCAGTCTTGCCACAGAAAGGTTTGCAGACAATTTATTTACGCTTTATTCAACCTTTAATTGACTATTGCGATGTAGTCTGGGATATCTGTGGTATAACAAAGCGAAATCATTTTAAAATCAGGCAGCCAGAATAATCACCGGAATTTTTTATTACATCAATGTCAGGAGCGAAATATTGGGGAGGTCACTTAAATGGAAAACTACAGCCCAAAGGCGCAGATTTCATACCGTTTAAACACGTGAACGATCTCGCACCAAGCTATCTGTGCATATATGCATTGCGTGTGACCAGGTGAATTTAATTCCCGAAACAAACACTTATCAAATTCGGGATGGATGGGTACGTTCGATTCTTCTGTGGAAAAGAACAAAAATCTGTCGCCTACAATGGAGCAATTGTGTGGAGTGCGGCATTCCGCACAGTATCCGTACGGCTGGTGATGTTGCTCATTTTAGATTATTGTACAAGAGATTTTACTTTCGGAATTTCGTTTTTTTTGGTTTTTGTTTTTGTTTTTTGTTTTTGTTTTTTTGTCATGGGCATGTATTTAACCTCCTTTTGTTCTTTTATATTTATGTCTGTGTGCCAACAAAGACATATTGTTTTTCTAGGAATTCTTTATTTTTTTTCTTTCTTTCTTCCTTCTTTCTTTCTTTCTTTCTTTCTTTCTTTCTTTCTTCTTTCTTTCTTTCTTTACAGGCAAATTTGTCCGAAATTTCATTTGAAAAGTATTACACGGAGAAACTCCAAACTTGGCACAATAATACTTCTGTAGATGAAGTCTCGCCTTTAATAATAATAAGTTATCATGCTTTTCAAAATTATGCAAATGAAGGCTAATTAAAGTTCTCAATCTTCAATATCTTATATACTTTAGTAGATATGGTTCCCAGTGTATAGGAGTTCAATCAAAGCAAGGCAAAGGTCATCTCAAATGTCAAAGTTATGTCAAGGTCAAAGGTCAATTTTACGCCAAAATGTCATTTTTAAGGTCAAGATTCACTTCAAGCAGAGGTCATCTCAAGGTCAAAGGTCATTTCAAGGTCAAAGGCCACTTTCTATGGTGGCTTTCATGAGCCTTAACTTGGTCAATTTTTATCCAATTTTGATCATGCTGGACTCAAATTGTAGCTATTGTAACACTGCACATTTTGAAAGTCACGTGTGACCTCTAAAGGTCAAACGTCAAGGTCATTTGTAATTTTGAATGTTTTATCAAGACTAAATTTGGCCATCCAATTCTAATCACGTTGGACTCAAATTGTAGGTATTGCAACACTGCACATTTTTGTAAGAACATGTTACCTCAAAAAGGCAAAGGTCAAGGTCATTTGGCCCTTTGAAAGTTTCATCTTGCTATAACCTGGTCAATTTTCATCCGATTTGGTTTATGCTGGGCTTAAATTGTGGGTGTTGTAACACTGTGCAATTTACACGTAACCTGTAAAGGTGAGAGGTTAATGTCAAGGTCATTTGGACTTTGAAATTTGCATCCAGCCATAAGCTTAATGCAATGTGAAGTACCAAAGGATAAAAGTTGTAGTATTTAATATTTACAACTTTTGAAGGCACACAGACAGATTTGCATTGAAGCAAAGCTTCTTTTCTGGTTGTATTCGTATTCTTTGCATTGTGTATTGTATGTATATGGTATTGTTTGTGTATGCACTACCACCCTTGGAAAAACAGAGCTTTACTCTGAAAGGGTGTTCCAATAATTGATTAATTAGATAAACAGATAAATAAATAAACAAATGAATAAATAGTGTTCAAGTACATATATATATATATATATATATATATATATATATATATATATATATATATATATCTATATATATATATATATATGAATGATGAATGAATAAATGAATGAATAAATAAATAAATAAATAAATAAATAAATAAATGAATAACTAAATAAATAAATAAATAAATGAAACAAAACGTTGCGCCTTGAGGATCCTGTTGAAGATCAGTATTTGCTCCACATGTTCGCCGTTATGAAATAAATATATTTAATATATTTAATATCATTGTTAAAATGGTCGTCATCATCATCATCATCATCATCATCATGATCATAGACTCCTTGACTTATGTTTCATAGGATCTAAATCTAAAATAATTATCGCGCACATACAAGCACACATTACCCTAAATGTTTGCGTCCACATATGGTCAACGTGTTATCAGCCATGGTCGCTTCCCTTTAAATTAGTCGTTAGGTTTATAACATCAATCTGTGGGTTACTTGATACTTATGCCAATTTAAATTGTGAATTTGTCTCTTGTGTATTGGTAATCAAAGAAGTTTTCCGTCATATTGTCGAAAATTGATTGTCATTAATTGCTTTTTCACAAAGTGACACGTGATACATTGCGCTGACAGGCCATTTTTTTTTTAATTTAATTTTTTTTTTTTCATGATGCATGCATGCATGTCTCCTAACAAAGATCAGTCCGGTATATCAATAAACAGATTAGCCTGAGAGATCAACAAATAGATCTATCCAGGAGCTAAATAATTACATCAGTCTAGGAGACAGGTGAATAGATCTGTCCTGGAGGTCATTATTTAAATCATTTCTGGAGATTGGTGAGACCTGTGCCAATAAATCATTTATTTGGCTGAATAACGTAGAATGTAAAATTTTTTGCTGTATGTGCCTTTTTTTTTTGTTTTTTGTTTTTTTTTTTTTTGTTTTGTTTTGTTTTTTTTTGTTTTTGTTTTTTTTTTAAATCTTATATCGAGGATTATTATGTGTCTATTCCACATAGAATCGGTATAGAGAGTTTTATTATAGTATGTCTAGTTGTTTTTTCTCCTTCTTCTTCTTCTTCTTCTTCTTCTTCTTCTTCTTCTTCTTCATCATCATCTAATGTATTACAGAAATACTCAGTTTTGTTGTTAGACCAGTAAAGCTTGTTTTTTTTTGTTGTGTGCATGATTCTCAAATACCATTTGAAATCCAAAGACAAATTTCAATGTGTCGATATGAAGTAATATTTTGTTAAATATGCAGATGAATGTATGTCAAATTGAGCCCCACAAGGTTTCCCCTTCTGGCTGGCTTTTCACAATAAAACTATTTATTCTTTTGTGTATTATGTGAAGTGAATAAATCATTTTCAAATTTCAAATTTCAAATTTTGACGGATACGAAGGAATCAGCAGTCGTTCATCCTTTTAACCCTTTAAAAGTCGTGCCGTGGTCTCCAGGTTGAGACAGGACCAAGAAAAGCATCTCACAAGAATTACTGATATACAAATCAACTTTCAACAGTGAAGCTGTTACTGTAACTGCGACCTTTGCGACCTGTGTTGCTATGGTAACACAGTAAGTCACCAGAAGCATTCCCGACATAAATTAGGAAGTTGGAGGAGGCGAGACGTGAAGCACATTTGTCGTTTGTGATCAGCTTCCTTCAAAGTGACACTGTGTCCCTCTGTCCTATCCGGCCGGCGAGATGAGGTTCCAATGGCCATGCCGAGCGCTCTTCGTTTATATTATGTGGATTTTTACAGTACCCACAGGTTCATCTCATAGTAAGTTGCTTTTCGACTGGTACTTAAATTTCTTTCACAAGTCAGTTAGGCTCTTTGTAAAAAATTTCAGTTCGCTCACGTGCTTTGCTCTCTTTGTTAACTCTGGCTGTGTAAAACCGTGCGAACTTTCAGATAATGTTTAAGCGTAGTCTTACTCACTTGACAGAAACGATTCCTGAGTCGACCCTGTTCCGGGTCCAAAATGAAAAGGTATCTCTTGCTGACTGCACAGACCCTGCTTTAAGTTATTTTGGTTTGGTTATTTATAAATGATGCGAGACTTGACAGAACCTTTTAGCTGTTTACTTTTTCTTACAAATAGTAGTGTCCAAAGTAGTCATCAGCAGGTACTGATTTATCTTTATTTATTTTAGACCACCGTAATGAATTTGCATCACGAATTAGAACCCAGAAAGAGTTAGTCATCAGTGGACGGTTGGACCACCGTACTGGCCATTCTGTGACCATCTTACAGATGCATAAACGTGGTGTGAAGCCTTCTCTTCGCATCCTGTGGGACGAAACTCGTTCGAAAGGTATGACCACTTCACTTGGCATTTGGCGGTTATAGCCTCATTATTGCTCACGAAAAACTATGGCAAGTCAGTGCGTGCAAGGCTGCCTCGACTAACGCACTGCGCGTATAGCTGTAGTTGTCCGTGACAATTGCTGACTGACTTCGTGCATTTTAATTTCAACAGATAGATTGATCGTTTCGAAAGAGACTTTTAACAGATCTGCTGGGTCAGTATGAGTGTTTGTTAGATGAGCCGAAAAGGTGACTTGAAATAGATCGTCTTGTTCCCAAACGGTTTACAGCTGGAACCCTCGTCACTACGAAACCAGACCCAAACACAAGAAAAATTTACAAAACCGTTGATTTCCAGGGTCAGATTTATGCAGAAGTGGGGTTCCACCACATCAAAGTGTACCAGATTTGTATCCGACACAAACTTCCGAAGTTCTCCAATGCCCAGTCCACGCAGTGATTATATATTCCGCGATTTCGGTCTAGGTAAAAAAAAAATTACAGTATATGCTGTATATGTGAGTCAAACATGATCATTCACATCTATTTCAAACTTCATTATAATTGGATCATTACCCAAAAATATGTGAATAAGCAATTTAAATTTGCAGGAACGGTGCGTCAGCTGTCAAAGTAAATTTGGAGACGGCTCCCTGAGCTTGACTTTTTCCACACACTGTTTTGCAAAAGTCCCACTTGGAGCCACGAAGTCTTTAACTACTGCCAGCCGATCAAATTACCCCAATCTAAACACATATGGAAAGACTGATATTTATTGTAGACACATGATCTCTCTATGAATCTGACCGCCAGGGTTACGGTTTACAACATTCCTGGGCGTACTTGGGGAATTGCAGTGACGCAATGGAATGTTCACTGTTGGAGCATCTGTGCCCACTCGCTCTTCCGAATATTTGTTTGTATTTCAACTGACCAAGTGTGACTCTATGGCTATACCCTTGACTTTTTTTTCAACGTTTTCAGAACATGTGCTATTGTTTAATCAAACAGGCGTAAGAAACGTTCTAAATCTTCTTTGATGGAACAATTTCTCAGCAGTCACATAAACCTGCGTGCATAGGAGTGGATTAAAAAAATTAAGGGGGAAGACAACAATTCAGGGGGAGCGATAATTATTCAGCAAATATGCAATAACTTAAGTATTTACAGCTCAGGAAGATATAGCTATATATTATTTTGTTTTGTGTCTGTGTAGTAGCACTCACTCGTGCATAAATCAATGACAAATAGATAATAAAACGGTTATCACATGGTTGGACCTGTATCGTTGCTTGTATTTATTTATTATTTATCAATAGAATGTCCTACAAGTGCAAAAATAAAAGCAAACAGTTAAGATGGGTGTAGAGTATAAATAAAATCATCAGAAACATCACATAATTTTCTCCGGGATCTCCGGTTTCCTCCTACATTAAGTTTGGGATAATTGGGCTAAGATCTTGCCTACTGGACCCTGTGGACGAACAGCCATTGGCTGAACAGGCTATCCAGTATAAAGATGTTCAAAGATGTTCAATTATTATTATTATTATTATTATTATTATTATTATTATTATTATTATTATTATTATTATTATTATTATTATTATTATTATTATTATTATTATTATTATTATTACATAAATTAGGAGAGATTTATGATCAAATCATAATAATTACCAACATGCAATAAAATAAAGCTGCATACATCGAAATAAAACGCCAACGATACATACACGAAATTACTTTCAAATACAATTTTCACAGTGGGGTCCTATATTTTAACCAAAAATCAATCATATACATGTACAAGCAAAAGAAATAAAAAGAACCCTTAATCGCATTCCATCGTAATCTGCTTATCCCGACATTACTCCCAAAATTTTATATGTCATTCGGAGAGTGTATAAGCAACACATTACCCAGACGGGAATTTACTCTGGGGGGTAAGAAAAATCCCAGATGACAGAACACAAGTCCTCTCGTTTTACTGCAGCATTAGGCGCTCGTACACCTACGCATTAGGCGGTGTAAACGTTGAGTTCACAGACAAATTTAACTGAAGGCCCGGATCCAGTAGGTGTTTAGCAGTGTAAGTGAATACGGTTGTCTCTAATGGCCCGATGGATTGAGTGCGTTTCCTGTACTTGTCCCCTGAAATTGAAAGAACTTTAAAAAGCATATTTAAGAAGAATCTTGGGGATATGGTGTCCGGCAATTGTTGCACTTACAGCGTCAGAATCCTCCACGATATTCGTGGAATGATTTGTTTCATGGTGGTCCTGCTTGATATAAGATGGCGGAGATGGAAAACAGGGCCCCACTGCTGAAGCGTTGTGCTTCTTGACAAATCTTTCAAGTTTGTCTTTCCCGCTCAGCAAGGGTATCATCATGATTATCATCGTCAACGTCGTTGTCGTCATCATTGTCATCACCATTATCATCATTATTATTGTTACATGGGGGGGGGGGGGAGGCAGGAGCGGTAGCGCCATAAAAAAAAAAATCTGCTGACCTAGAGCAAGCTGCCCCAACGTGCCTCATCCATAACTCGTTGAAAAACAAAGTAACGTGAAAAAAGATCACTGAGGCAGGTGACACCTGGTCCAGTATACGACATTTCGCACCGTGTCGTTTTGTTTTTGGTTATCGGGATGGGGGAAGGGTTAACTGAGGAGAAACAAACCAATGTTACATTTGGCAAGAATCCCGTAAAAAAGGCCCTGTGCTTTTGACACATTTAGATGATTTGTCTGGTATCTGACAAATTCCCCCACGCACATGACCGGGGCCTAATATTTCCTCAAAATATTTGTCAGCTCTTACGTCACTCCTCAGGTTGACCGACGCTTCAAAAGTGGTGTTTGCTTGACCTTTGCTTCCTTCCTTCCTTCTTTCCTTCCTTCCTTCCTACCTTCCTTCCTTCCTTCCTTTCTTTCTTTCCTCTTTCTTTCGTTCTTTTTTCTCTCTCTCTCTTTCTTTCTTCTTTCTTTTCTTGCTCTCTCCTATTTTGCGCTACCATAAACTACTATAAATGAAAGTTTCTTTTTCCCTTCGAATTGTTTGCCCGTTTATGGTTTTAAGAACGAAGGATGTGACAAGGCAAAATACATTTTATGACGGGTTGTAGCTATGTCATTGTCTGTTTGAAGGAAACCATAGGCCGAGTGACTATTCGTGGTGAGGCGTTAATAGAAGAATATACGTGGCCTCACCTTGCTGGCCTTGACCTTTTCCATAAATAAAAACGGGAAGAGAACTGCGCCTCTAGATATTTAGCGTCTATGCATATGGTAATTTCCTGTGTTTTGCCGCTTGTCATGTGATGTACTCTTTGTGGAGCCAGGTAGGAATAATTAAGGCGTAGCCGGTAGATAAAGTAATTGGAAAAAATAGGGGAATTGTAGTCAAGGAATGTAACGTGTTTGGGAAATGCACTATCGAAATTGTTTTCAGCTGTTAATCTGTTTTTAGAAGAAATTTTGACTTTCAGGTAAGCTTATGTAATAAGGATGTTATTGCTATTCCTAGTTTGACTGAAATGAAAATGATGTCATGAGCCGAATTCTGGTTGCCCTTAATTGTGTTTATTCGCAGATGGACTCTGTTGCGCATGTCTGACCTGACCATACACCCACGTCAGTGCTTTCGGGATTGGTAAATGGTGCAGTTGAATAATTCTTACAATAAGCGACAGATGAGCCGCTTGAAGATCAAAATATAGATAAACATTACAAGACAACTTTGTATGTACTTAGAATATCGTTGCAACAAGATTATGTTTGTTCGATTCAGATGCTGAGCTGTACTGTCAGTTCACTCCAAGTTGGCAAGGGCATGAATCCAGCCTCTGGAAAAGATACTTGAAAATAGTGCCTGACTGTGACGAATCACATCGCGCATTTGTACTCACAATCACATTCAAAATATCCCCATGTTTCTCAACGAAAATGCCCATAGGATAATTAGTTGTGACGACAAACAGTTATTTTGCAAGGCTAGTTTTACAGAATGACACATTTTCCGAATTTGTGTTGTTTTGGGGCTCTATCATGAGCAGTGGGATGGTGCTTCAAAATTATCAGAGCTTGAGAAGTAACAAAGTGCAGTAGGTTCAGCTGCGCTTGTACAAGTTTGCTTTATTCCTTTTGAAACAGCCCCCAAGTAGCGGTATGTGCACAGGTTTGCAATTGTCAGTTGCCCATGCACGAGTTGTCCCGACAAAATTGAAAAAACCAAGTTACATTTTAGAAACTGAACATTACTATATATCTATTAATTTACTCAAATGCCACAGTCCTCATGTTACAAATAATGCAGACCTGATCAAGTTGACAAAGTTTCACTGAAGACAGGATGTGGGACTGTATTTTGTCCTTTTAAGTACCCTCTTCAGCAATATAAGTCACTATCAGTCAGAAACATAAACAAAGAAACCGATGCACATTTGCCTTGTGATTGCATGCTCAATCCACTTGCCAACTCGGAGTAAACATACTCTAGAATTTTGTTTTTGTGCTGAGCGTTGTAAATTAGCCTTGCGCGTGATCGTAGCCCAAAACTCATATCAATATTACTAACAAAAACAACAAAAGCACACAAGACTCAGACAGGCAGAGCTCACCGACCCTCCTCCCCCCCCCCCCCCCGCACACACACACAAACTGTCAGCACGTTTGCTAACATGTGGAACTTTACTCAGCTGTTAGTTAGACGGATTGAAGAATTGTAAGAGCAATTGGTTTAAAGATATTTCATTGAACAGAATCGGCCAACAGGCTCACAAGCCTATACCAAGGCCTCTTGAACAAATAGGACCATACAACATCGAAATGTCGTACACTATTACACGGATAAGTAGACGTATGCAGGACTTGAAATGAAGAAATAAAAGATGAAGCTATTGAGTCTGTGTGAGCTTATACGTATTAACTGTCTTTAACAAAAATAAAAAGTGTGATTACTGGCCAAAAACGAATATTCCTCGTATTTTAAACCTTCCAGAATTCTGTATGTACTTTTGTACAGCTTGGGAAAAACTTTTCGTTCTAATCCTTCGTAATACCTTTAACACTGTTTCCCAAAAAAATAAAGTTATTAAGTTGAAATTTCCAAGGGCTAATATATTTGTTGGTAGATCATTCCTTAGCGAGATACATTTATCACACTGAAAGAAATAACGAGTCCTATTTTCTATACCCGCGCAACATGAAGGGGAGTCTACAATACCTATTCTGAAGAGGTCACTTTTCAGCTGGATAAAGCCCATCTTCATTCTGACGTGAATAACTGCAATTTTCCTGTCACCAATATAATAAATATCGTAACGTTAAGGTTTGGTTTTGTTTAGCCTCCTCTTATAATCGTCCAGATGATCAATATTTCTAACAGCGAATTCCATTCATAAAATGGTAGAGGTAAGAAAGGAGTTGTAGAAAGTGTTTTGTTTGGCCGCTATGGCCCTTATTTGGTTAGTTTTGAACGAAACTATTTCAGGTAGTAATTCATAAAAATATCCAGGAGCAAGTCCATTAATAATTCTGAACAACAGTACCATTTTTTGCTTTATCCTGCGTTCTGCCAGTTTTCCCCAACCTGTCTCAATACAGATCTATTCAATATTTGTTGGGGCGACTGCCCCAATCACTACCCGGGCTGCAGCCAGCTGAACAGTTTCCAGTCCATCTTTGTCATGTTGTGTACATCCATCCCAGGACACCCTTGCATATTCAAGAAAAGGGAGTACAAAACGAAAACTAGAGTAATTCCAAAGTTTTCCTGTTGAATTTGTGCTGTAAACGTTTAAGGATACCAACTAACTTATTAGCTTTGGAAACCTTGTGATTCACATGAGTTGACGATGAGACATCTGGAGAAAACCACACACCCAAGTGCTTATGTACAGTAATATTTTCAAGACTCTCATGGTTGACTATTAGGTTGGGATGATCTTACAGTTTTTGTTTTCTTGCTAACTACCATTGATTTAGTTTTATTGGGGTTAAAGGAGACGAGCCACTGATTGGATTATTGTGTCAATGAAGCCAAGTCTTGGTCTAATGACTCCACTGATTCATCCGGATCATCTCCTGAAATATATAGTGTCGTATCTGCAGCAGAAAGACGTATCTCTGAAGTAACAATTTCGACTTTATCTTTTACATTTACCAGGAACAACAATGACCCTTAAACTGAACCTTGTGAGACGCCTGCTTTGATGTCATCACCAAGACGCAGCCACCCTCTGGGTTCTTGCATGAAGATACGTCATCTAGCCAGCAGGGACGTGCATGTCGGGGGGGGGGGGGGAGAGGGGCACGTACTCAACATCAGGGTGGGTGTGTGCCTCGGACATTTTTATACAATACTCTATTCTTATCCTACACCAGATGTGAAAAGATACCGTTTCTAATTCTGTAATGTGTTGAAAGGAGTGCTGCATTGGTGCATCCTCGTGCATTTTGGGGACCAACATTCCTATTTTAACCAAGTTTTAGCATATTCTTACTTCCTATAAAAATTCACCCCAAAGAACTTGCTAATTATATCACGTATCTCCAGCCTGTATCCAAGATCTACACATTTGTTTGAAAAGTGAATACGAGATTCTGTTCACTCAAATAATTGTTACCCCAATCCTAATCCAGCTGTGTACATTTTGGTGGGCTTTTCTAATCCTGGGGGTAATGAAAACAGGGCCTTTCCCGCGGCACATACTCAGTACAATCCTACATGGGAGTACCCCCACCCCCGGGTGCATGTCCACCTCCCTGTAATAGCCAGTGAAGTAAAGGACCACGAAATCCAGGAGCAATTACTATATAAATGTATTGGAAATGCATGTGGGATCTGGGATGGTTCTGCCTCTAGAAAGGCGGACATTTCATAATCATAAATACGTCAAACCACCAACACTTGAAATGATTTTGAGACAACGCTTTGTCATTTTCCTTGTCGGGCCCATCTGAAGGCTCTTCGTCTGGCATATTTTAGTGGAACAACGACGACCCCCATTTCAAAACATCTTTATGTTCAAGTGTATCGAACTTCAAAAATTTTACTACCAGTTGGTGTCAACAATAACAGTTCACTGATATGGCAAAGTTATGAATCCTCGTTCTATTTGTTTTCAGTTTCTGTACACCTAACACACACTCGTGGTGACACACAGACTGTCTACTTGCACGTGACCAACTTTAAACCTCGTTATCCAATCACGGTGCTTGTCCACATCTGGGAGATAGGTCACACAACCAGCGGACTGCAACTTCATCTTAACTGCATATCATCTTCGACGGAATACTCGAATATACCCCTAAGCACTACTGTACATAGAGATCAATCTGTGGTGAGTTTATTGTCGCCTGATAAAATTGCACATCAGATCGCTTTCTTCCGATATCCAGCATAACAGAAAACACCCAGTATGCTTTATTTTGGTGTCCTTAGGCTACATCCGATTAGACAGAAAACTTTCAATACCATCGTCAAAACTGGAAAAAGTCAAAACAAAGGAGCTAATTCTGCAGGATATAAATTAAAAGAACTATATTTATTGAACTGAACTGTTTGAGTGCAACAAGATTAAAAACTCATTTCTTTTGTGTATGCTTTCGTGTTTTTTGTGAAAATTTTATGGTTTATTGCTTTCATTTTCCAAAAAACCACAGCATATTGCACAGTGCCTGATATTTGCAAAATAAAACGTTTGTTTTTATCTTATTTTTTTTTATTTTTTCTGTTTTGTTTTGTGTTTTTTTTTTTTGTTTTTTTTTTTTTTGGTTTTGTTTTGTTTTGTTTTGTTTTAGTTTGTTTTTATTCCTTTTTAGATTTTTGTTAAATGGTCGTGTGTGTTTTGCAATTTTGTTTTTCATAGTTATTTACAATCCATATACCTCCAACCCTGACACACGATGCCGCCCATATCATACAGCCGCGTCAGTTGAAATGTGTTTGGATATTAGCATTATAGAACACAAACACGTTACTAAACCTGACCGGCTTGCCCTTCAAATGGGAATGGATTCCTATAATATGAAACAGAAGATATCCAACACTTATTTTACGTAGAATCCGCATTATTTTTAGATCTTGTTCGGTGATAACGTCTCCAATTAGACGCAAGTTAATCGATAGAGCCTGGTACAGCTGTTTGAAGGCTTGTACCCAAGTTTACCATGCGTTGTCCGTCAACATAGGAATTTGACCGAGAAAGGAACATACTGGTATTAATTTTCAGTTTACAGGAAGAGAAACCTGAGATGTTAGTGTTTGCTTCAAAAGTAATTCATATTCGCAAACATCCAATACGGATGATAAGAAGTAGACTCCGCGCATGTTGAAATCCATTACAAACAGGTTAACTGTTTTAATTTCAGATATTGCAGAGAAATTTTCATATACAAAAGAAAAGCACAGCAAGTGTTTTGCAGAACACATGTTCTACGAGGTCACGTGACACAGCCCGTGACGAAGCCGACAACCTCATCCATGGAAATGGTAGGGTGTCTTCCCCTCTTTATCTTTGGTCCAGAGGACCACTAGCATAAGATAAGTCTCTCATCCGCGAGCTATAAAAACTGTACGCCATGTATGTATATAACAGGCATTCAACTTTGCTCATGCAGGAGCTGACAGCGTCTGCTGTTGCTCTTGTGGGGCAGTGTTCCGAGGAAAACTGTTGACCGGTTGCTTAAGATTCTTTTGCCTGCAAAGCAGACCAAGTTCCATGTTACTACACTTGATCTGCCCTTCTTCGACAAGATTTTATTTATAGTAAGGGAAACAAAACTATACTGTGACTATCCCCCTAGACTGAGACACCAATCAGAAAGTTCATCATTATCACCTTGACCAGTAGCAGCCTCTAGCCCCTAGTGTACTGAAGCCTGTTACCATAGTAACCATACTCAGCCAATTGGAAACTGAGTCACTTTTGCAACGCTAAAACAGAGACCTTGTCAAAGAAGGGCAGACCCCAGCGGAGTAGACAAAATACGCAGCTCGAGTCAGCTTTGGAGGCAAATGATTTTTATTAAAGGCCAAAAGCAGTGGACATTTCCACGATCAGTTGCTTGCTGGTAGTTTTCAATGGTGACAGGTACACGCCGGTGCATTGGCCTTAGTTTTCCCAAGAATAACGTTCGTCTTATTTTACCACAGGCAATCCTGGTTTCAACGGGGGACATATAGTAAAAGCGTGTAGCAACTATGTGAGTAGAGTGTAGACTGCAATACGCTGTTTTCAAATGAGCATTTGAAACTTTTTTTTCCTTCGCTGCCTCTGGAACAGACCAAAGTCTGTGTTTAATCGATCTTGGTTGAGTAATGGGTATATGGAGACTGATCTGTATGGAAAGCATTTGACACTTTTATGAGAAAAAAGCTAACATTTTTGATCCAGTGTTTCCTGAACGGCACGCAACTTCAAGAAATAATCAACCAACTGGAAATGAAGATTTGCTTCAAATCAAATCCGACTCCGTGGCTGTAAAGGAAGCTATTGCCTTGTACATTCAAATTGAAATTGGAATAACTACATGACAGAAAGCATAAAATTTAAGTGGAACAGACTTGTAGCCCAATAAGGCTGTTGGGTATAAAAAAAAATCTGCAGGTAATATAACAATGAAATATCACTCCATTGATGCTGGTGCACTTACATATGTACAGTCCCCGATCCAGGACAACTCCTACAGTACTTGCACAGGATTAGTGTTATAAACTGGGCCATGTTGATCATGAAATTCACACATACCTGACTCCATTGCACCATTCTATTATAAGAGTGGGGGATTTGTGCAGCTGGTAGATGTGCATTTCCTATTTTCGGCTGGGTGATTGGTGCCGAAGGTTGCTGGTTGGAGACCCGGCCGTTCCGTGGTCACAAAGCAGAGAAAAAAGATTTTTTGATAATCCCAAAACGCGAATTTCGGCAACTGAAAAAAAAAATCGTAGTGTGGGGAGAAACTCTATCTAATTTTTAGTAATGTACACTTATTATTGCAACTTTGATTCATTTATGGATCACTGCTGACACTACAGCATTGACTGATGATAAAATGGTCACCATATGGTGGCATAAATGTGTTATGTCTGACATAAGCGTAAACAACAAATCCTAGTGATGTACATAAACATATGATTGACTGATGACAGAACATGGCCTCTTTTGTGTCTGTTCTATATTTATGTACTAGTCTGCTATTGTTGCTTTTAATTTGCATTATTTCAATTTCACTGTTCGGGCCACACACTGTTCAGTTCTAGCTTTAGCGGCGTCCGAGTGCTCAGCTCTGGACAAATTTGATGATGGACAAACCTAGGCTGAGAAGTCAGAATGGCACATCTAAGCATTATGGTTTTGAAGATAGATATTTAACACTTAATTTTTCAAGTCCCACTTATAGGTGTAAATCCAAATTCTACAATTTTTGTTTGGTTTAAACTTATTTGGGAAACAGGGCAAGGCCCTATATAAATCCCTCGTGCACATGAAAAAGATTAAAGAAGAGACGTTGCGTATCACAGGCTATGCGACAACTTACTGTACGGAAGTAGCTACAAGAAGTGGATAGATAGAGTGGCGGCGCCACGCGGGCATTTTTGTTTGTGTTTCATTGGGTTCGCCAATAGCACAAACCTATGAATTGAAGTTGGAACTAGAAAAGATGATTTGCTGCATAGCAAATCAGTGTGTGTGTCTTCAAAGCATATTAGTATGGCAATGTACAACTATTCCATAACACAGGAGTAGAAGTTGGAATGGCATTTCTATCTATTACAGCTTTGAAGTTATTCAAGATTTAAAATTTCTAATGGTGCTGTTCAGCATAATTCCAATTGCTACAACTTTTGTTTTAGATTCATTACATGTGCAATGGTCAGTAACCCCCTAGTAGAATTCAACTGACATGAACATGAACCAAATCGGATGAAAATTTACCAAGTTATGGCAAGATCAAACTTTCAAAGTGCATGGCCTTGACCTTTGCCCTTTCGAGGTCACGTGTTCTTATAAAAATGTGCAGTGTTGCAATACCTACAATTTGAGTCTAACATGATTAGAATCGGATGGAAAATAGCCAAGTTGTGACTGGATGAAACTTTCAAAGGTTCAAATGACCTTGACCTTTGACCTTTAGAGGTCACGCATAAATTTTAAAATATGCAAGGTTACAATAGCAACAATTTGAGCCCAACATGATCAAAATTGGATAAAAATTGACCAAGTTATGGCTAGAAGAAGGCCACCAAGGAAAGTGGCCTTTAACCTTGAAATGACCTTTGACCTTGAGATGACCTCTACCTGAAGTGAACCTTGACCTCAAAAATGACATTTTGGCTTAAAATTGACCTTTGACCTTGACATGACCTTGACATTTGAGATGACCTTTACCTTGCTATGATCGAACTCCTATACACTCGGGACCACATCTACTATAGTATACGAGATATTGAAGATTTAAAACTTTAATTAGCCCTCATTTGCATAATTTTGAAAAGCATGACCTCTCATTATAAAAAGGCCAGACTTTATCCATAGAAGTATAATTGTGCCAAGTTTGGAGTTTCCACATGTAATACTTTTCAAATGAAATGTCGGACAAATTTGCCGTTAAAGAAAGAAAGAAAGAAAGAAAAAAAGAAGAAAGAAAGAAACTAGAAAAGAAGATTTGCTTCAAAGCAAATCTGTCTGTGTGCCTTCAAACGTTGTGAATATTAGGGCCTACAACTTTTGTCCTTTGGTACTTCACGTCCATTAAGCTTATGGCTGGTTAAAAATTTCCAAGTCCAAATGACCTTGACCTTCGACCTTTACAGGTCACATGTAAATTGCAAAAAATGTACAGTGTTACAATACCCACAATTTAAGCCCAACATGAACCAAATCAGATGAAAATTGACCAAGTTATGGCAAGATGAAACTTTCAAAGGGCCAAATGACTTTGACCTTTGCCCTTTTGAGGTTATATGTTCTTATAAAATGTGCAGTGTTGCAATACCTACAATTTGAGTCCAAAATGATTAGAATTGGATGGAAATTGGCCAAGTTTTGATTCGATGAAACTTTCAAAGGTCCAAATGACCTTGACCTTTGACCTTTAGAGGTCACATGTAAATTTTAAAATGTGCAAGGTTACAATAGCTACAATTTGAGCCTAACATGATGAAAATTGGATAAAAATTGACCAAGTTATGGCTAGAAGAAAGCCACCATCAAAAGTGGCCTTTGACCTTGAAATGACCTTTGACCTTGAGATGACCTCTACCTGAAGTGAACCTTGACCTCAAAATAACATTTTGGCTTAAAATTGAACTTTGACCTTGACATGACCTTTGACCTCGACATGACCTTGACATTTGAGATGACCTTTACCTTGCTATGATCGAACTCCTATACACTCGGGACCACATCTACTATAGCATATAAGATATTGAAGATTTAAAACTTTAATTAGCCCTCATTTGCATAATTTTGAAAAGCATGATCTCTCATTATAAAAAGGCCAGGCTTTATCAATAGAAGTATAATTGTGCCAAGTTTGGAGTTTCTACGTGTAATACTTTTCAAATGAAACGTCGGACAAATTTGCCGGTAAAGAAAGAAAGAAAGAAAGAAGAAAGAAAGAAAGAAAGAAATAAAGAATTCCTAGAAAAACAGTATGTCTGTGTTGGCACACAGACATAATAAAGAATTCCTAGAAAAACAGAAAAGTGTGCGTTGACACACACACTTTGATTACACATAAACCTATGATAATTTTATAGATATTCAGCATTGAAACTTTTCAGGTACTGCTAATTAGCATAACTTAAAATTCTACAACCTTTGTTTGCGGTTCATTGGAAGCCCTTACAGCACAAGCCTATGACTTTTATGGCACTTCTTTCTATAATGGTTTTGAAGATAGTGTAAGTTTAAATTTTCAAATGGCCCTTATTTGCATACTAGTAATTTTCAAAACTGTCACCCTGCTTTATGAAAAGCCAGACCTCAAGTTTTGAAGTAAAGTCTTTCCAGGTGTGGAGTTTCAATGTATAAAAGTCTTCAAATAAAATGTCAATTTACTGGTAAAAAAGAAAGAAGCTAGAAAAAAAGCTTTGCAGTAAAGCAAATCTGTCTGTGTGCCTTACAAATTGTAAATATGGCTACATGAAAACTTTAAAGTTCAAATGACCTTCCCTTTGACCTTTAGATGTCACATGTAAATTCCAAAAATGGGTAGTGCTGCAGTATTTGCAAGTCGAGCCCGACATGATTAAACGTGGATGAAAATTGACCAAGTTATGGCTAGGTAAAAATTTCAAATTCCCAAATGACCTTGACGTTTGATCTTTAGAAGTCACATTAAAATTATGAAAATGTACAATGTAACAATATCTATCATTGAAGCGTAACATGGACAAAATCAGATAGAAATAGACCAAGTTATGGATAGATGAAAAGTTCAAAGGGCCAAATAATATTGACCTTTCACTTTCAGACGTCATGTGTAAAATACGAAAAATGCAATGCTGCAATACCTACCATTTGGGTCCAACATGATCAAAATTGACCAAAGTGATGGCTAGATGAAAATTTCAAAGGTCCAAATGACTTTGACGTTTGACATTAAGAGGTCACATATAAATAACAGAAATGTACACTGTCACAAGACCTACAAGTTGAGCAAAACATGACTGAAATTGGATGAAAATTGACAGAGTCATGGCTAGGTGAAAATTTGAAAGACCCAAATGACCTTGACCTTTGACCTTTAGAGGTCACATGGTAATTATAAAAATGGACAGTGTTACAGTATCCTTTTTTTAAGCCCAACATAAACCAAATCAGATGAAAATTGGCCAAGTTATGGCCAGACAAAAATTTCAAAGGGCAAAATAACCTTGACCTTTGCCTTTTAGGTCACATGTAAATTACAAAAAGTGCTGTGTTGCAGTACCTACAATTTGAGCCCAATATGACTGAAATTGGAGGATGATTGATGGCATACCCCATTATCTTTCCCTGTCTGTGACGTCTTGTCCTGTCAACAATTCTTGTTATATGGTATTGACCTTCTATCTGTCTGCGTGCAGTGGTGTTCATTCTGATAGTGGCGTTTTATTGTTGTATCTGTCTCCACATCTCTTTCTCTTTGTCTTGTGAAAGGGATTCGTATAGGGCTGCGCCTTCTTTCCCAATCGCTTTTTTTCCTGAATAAAATATGTTTAAACCAAGATTGGGTCGTGTAGTGAGAAGCTCTAGCTAGTTCTCAAGAGTGCACTTTTTATTGCTACTTTGATTTATTTATGGAACTCTGTTGACACTACAGCTTTGACTGATGACGAAATGGTCACCATATGGTGGTGTAAAAGTGTTCAGTCTGTCATCAGGGTAAACAAATAATCCTGCTGATGGAAAGAAAGAAAGAAACAAAGAAAGAAAGAAAGAAAGAAAGAAAGAAAGAAAGAAAGAAAGAAAGAAAGAAAGAAAGAAAGAAAAGAAAGAAAGGAAGAAAGAAAGAAAGAAAGAAAGAAAGAAAGAAAAGAAAGAAAGGAAGAAAGAAAGAAAGAAAGAAAGAAAGAAAGAAAGAAAGAAAGAAAGAAAGAAAGAAAGAAAGAAAGAAAGAAAGAAAGAAAGAGAGAAACGAAAGGTGATGCAACCGCTTGGTGCAGCCGCTAACTCACAATGACGTTATTGCTGACATAAATGATTCGTTTGCTTCACACCAAACTCGTTAAAAAAATCATATTGCATTGAAGCGAGTTAAGGCAATCAAAAGTACACTGTTTAAGCGTTTTGGAGCTGCCAAGAAAAGACCAAGCACCCTGTGTGTGCTTCAATTCCTGACTTTTTACACTAAACCAGGCCAAGCGCAATCCAGCGCTCGAGTGCAACTGTGCAATGCCAAAATTGTGTGATAAATGGAGCAACTTGTTATGAGACATGACAGATCAGTTTATAGTACAAGTGTGACCATGTGCTACTGAAAGATAGATTTTTTTGTGTGTTTAAGTGTTTTTATGTGCTCTTGGTTTTTGTTTTGTTTTTTTTGTTTTTTGTTTTTGTTTTTTGTATGTTTTTTGTGTTTTCTGGTTTGGGTTTTTTGTTTTGTTTTTTGTTTTGTTTTAATTATTGTTATAAAAATCAAGGGGGAGCGGGCTTTGGCAATTAGTCTGCTTAATAAAGAAAAACAAAGAAAAAAATATGTATCTATATATATATATATATATCACCCACAGCCATAACAGTGACTCGGAGGTCGCGTATTAAATCTTCGAAATTATCCGGTTGCTGGTTCTGGTCGACATCTCTTGAACTCATTTGTGCTCTGATAGATCAACTTTATAAGTATTTTTCCTTTGAAGCATCACGTTGAAGGCATGAACATCACTTTTCCATCAGGGAGAAGTCTTTTCCACACCCAGCGTGGCAACCCAAGCACACGGTATATCATTTAACCTTTCCCGCAGGCCATATATTGAAGATTATTTATTGTCTTTAATACCCCTTCACACAAACAACACAACCACCCACCCACCCACCCCACCCCCAAAAATAAAAGCAAAAACAAACAAAAAAGCAAAAAAAAAAAAAAAAAAAAAAAAAACCAAACAAACAAACAACCTCCCCCCCCCACACACACACACTAAAGTGTTTGCAAAACATTCAGCGTATAGACACTTGTGTTGATTAAATGTTGTAAACTCTCTTTTTTCATGGCAGGGGCTACCCAAGCTTTGGTGTCAACAATGCTGGACCTGGTGCGGTCGATGAAAGACATGCAACAAGATATGAGAATGCAGGTAAATGGATTAAGATTCCATCACTTGACCAGGATATTTTTAATGACGTGTTCGTGGCGTAATAGGATTGAAGACCGTCGAAAAATTCAGGACACGTCTTCAAGTTAAGTCTGACCGTGAACATTTTTTATGCTCTGCTCGAATTGTAAAGTTCGATTACTTTCGCTATTTTCTTTTTACAAAAAAGACATGAAGCCTGATGATGGAAATAAAATTAATGAGGAAGACGAAATATTGAACTGCAGCATGAATGTTATTCCGCACAGTAAGGTTGTAATAATGTAGTGGTTTACTTAGAAGACGGCGTATTTCCATTAAATTCTACAAAAATGGACATGTATATGCCCAAAAAGGGCAAATCGTGGAACGTCTGAATGTGGTGTAGATTTTGTTGTGATGACAAAGAATTCTCTTTAAAAACATCTGTTGGCAACAAAATTAAAATTCTAGCAAGTTATCCACTTGGTATATTTGTGATGATCGGGCAACATGTTTTCCGAAACGTCGAGTTTCGATTGTGATGACAAGAGTAAATATTATTTCAACTTGCCTGAGAATATTGGCTTGAAACGACGATTAAATATGTGCGTAGCAGGCCAACATCTGTCTCGCAGGTGTGTGTGTGTGTGTGTTTCAACAATATCGTACAACCAGCTTTTGCACAAGGTGATGCTCTTAAGCTTTTCTGACGAGTTGCGTGTCCCCTTATAGAGTTCTGAGGGCCTTAAAACCTTCTAATACCAATGGCAATTATTGTGCTTTTCGCTTCTTCATTGCCAACCTTGACAAAAGTCGATGTGCCCCGAATTTACAGAAAAAATCACTCTAGATTTCGTAAACTTTGTAAAACTGATCTTTCATTCAAGTGCCGGCACGCCTATAGGTGCAGAGAGCTTAAGAATGGTCCAGGTCAACAGCTTTCTACAGCGTGTTTTGGACGCCGTTTGGGGGCGCTACGAGGAAAACTGTTGACTCAGTCCAAACTCTGCCTTAAAAGAGTTACAGTGACGTGCATGCTACAGTTTAACAAAAAGATGTCATTATTTCAGTTGTTCAATGTTCTTCAGTGTGCCGGTAAAACATCTTTAAAACGCATATTTCATCATGCTTTTTTTGCAATTTAATATTTAAATTTTGGTGACGAACGAATCTTATTTAAATTTAACTCCTGCACATTAGTTAGTGAATTTCTTATATGGTACCAAATATGCTACACTAAAACGTATTGTATTTTTTTTTTTGTATTTTCGTTGTTTTAAACTGGTTATTTTCGGAAATTGCGCTTGGTTGTAAAGTCTTTAAAGCACGATTTATAAGGGTTGTGTACCATAACAAATATGCATGAGAACAAAACTTTTCTTTTCTTTTTTCTGTTTGATACAGCCATGAAAAATTCGCCATATATCTGTTTTAGGACGCTGTTGTTAAAATTTAGCACACTGCAGCTCATAGTCATTTCCTTTAAGAGCTCTGCAATGGCTTGATAACTGGGGTGTATTACAAAAACGACGGATGCGTCGGCGGCCAAAGGGTTTGAAGTATATAACCCACCATTTGGTTTAAACATATTTTATTCAAAAATGATTACAAACCGTCACCGAACAGTTGGTTTATGGCGATTGGAAAAGAAGTCTTATCCCTATATCAATTCTGTCTACCATTTCACTCCAGACAAATATGTACATACACACAAGAAAGATGAGCCATAGAAAAAATTTATCAGGACATTAAATGTGTTAATAATATTATTCGATGATGATGATGACGACAACGACGATTATGATGATGGTGGTGGTGGTGGTGGTGATAATGATGAAAGTCACGGAGAACAAAAAATAAGTTTTGCGAAGATTTCTGTCCGTGATATGACTAGATTAGCGTATTCTATAATGCATTTTTTACTCGACAACAATGACTTGTCGACTTTAAGACACGACCCATGTTGACGACGGGTTCATATTTTCAGATACGTGAAACACAGGCTCTTCGAGCAGCAATACAAGGCTGTGAGATGTGCAGAAGTGAGTGTTTTAGTTGACCTCCCGCCCATGTTATTTTTTGAAGTAAACCGGCTTTCGAATATTATGCTACAATGAGCTCCCATTTACCAATGAAAGACATGAATACGATTTTTAATTAATTAATTAATTAATTAATTTATTTATTTATTTATTTATTTATTTATTTATTTATTTATTTATTTATTTATTTATTTATTTATTTATTATTCATTCATTCATTCATTCATTCATTCATTCATTCATTTATTTATTTATTTATTTATTTTATGTATTTCACCAATCCAAAAAATTACAGTGTCTGTTCTTCCAATGGGCCCATGTACAATGCGTGGAGATAATATTTTAATCTTTGTATATTATTTTAAAATGACTAAAATGACTAGGAACATCTCACTAATGAAAGACATATATATGCTTAAACGTCACAAGTGTCGGCACGTAGTTTAAGTACGCGTACAGTGTACCATAAAAAATCGTTCTTCGAGGGCATTGTGTTAAAAGCAGTGGTTGTGGGGGTAATCTACGTGGATTAGCAGACATTTTGCATAGATATCTGTATACAGTAGCTGAATGATGTATTTGATGGCAAACAATGATTTACTGCAACTGATGAATAATTTTGCAAACAAAAGACAATGCTGCATAAAAATGTTAATTTCGTACATAGCAGTGGAGTTTCTCTTGTTATTCAAAGAGATTCCTTGTTTCGTTCACTAACTGAGTACATTTGGTATGATCACCTTCGTGGAATAGAATGCACAATCTCGATTTTTCTCATTATATCTGGTTTTCTTCGGATAGACTTGCAACCTGTAAAACACCCATCTTAGAGAAATATTGACAAGTAAACAAACATTAAAAAATTTTCGTATCTTCTGAAAGACCCCTATGTTGATGATCATACATTTTACAAAATTATGAACCTAAAAATTGTATTCATTATCTCTGTGAAATGTTTAAGTTCAGACGTTGCGAACTCTGTAAACAGTCAATGTTTACGTGTAAATCGTAAACAGGTGTTATTTACCCATTCATGTATGTAAAAAAGGTCATCTTTATTTTTTTGCAAGAAGAAAATGTATGTCCATAGGTATGTTGGGAATGGTCTCTTGTGACGTTCAATCCCCGACATTCGCAGTCATTCAATCCTACTTCCCAGATGAGGCAAATAACATTGTCACTCTTTGGATAAGGCCAAAAATTTTTATCTTCCTGATATATCTGTAGCCTTTGGTGTAAATATACACACGATGAAACATGAGTGCAGTACGCTGGATGCAGGAGTGACCAGCCAGTTACGGAACCTGATTTATAATAATATTTACACCTATAGTATACAAGCATTCTGAAGTGCCCGGCGGTCTGATCATTTTGTCTTCATGGAGATATTATGTTCAGCGTAAAACTGCATTTCATTCCAGATATCGACTTCGCATTCTTTCATATATATATATATATATATATATATATATATATATATATATATATATATATATATATATATATATATATATATATATATATATATATATGTATATGTATATATATATGTATATGTATATACATACATACATATATATATATAATTGTATTTGTGTCTTTTTGCCCAGAACCACTTCCTAGTAGTTTTTCCTAAGAAAAATTTACTTTGTTGACATAAACCTGCTTTCAGAGGGATAGTCTACACAATGAAAAAGAGAAAACACTTGAAAAGAAGATTTGCTTCAAACCAAATTTGTCTGTGAACCTTCAAAAGTTGTAAACATGTCTAGATGAAAATTTCAAAGGTCAAAATGACCTTGACCTTTGACCTCTAGAGGTTACATGTAATAAACAAAAATGTGCAGTGTTACAATACTATAATTTGAGCCCGACATGACTGAAATTCGAAGACAATTATCACCTTATGGCTAGATGAAAATTTCAAAGGCCCAAATGACCTTGACCGTCGATCTATAGAGGTCACAGATAAACTACAAAAATGTAGTGTTACAATATCTACAGTGTAAGCCAAACATGAACCAAATCATATGAAAATTGGCCAAGTTATAGCTAGATGAAACATTCAAAAGTCCAAATGACCTTGATATTTGACCTTTACAGGTTATATGTTAATTACAAAAATGTCCAGTGTTGCAATACCTACGATTTGGGTGCAACATGATCAAAATTGGATGAAGATTTACAGAGTTATGGCTGGATGAAAATTTCAAAGGTCCAAATGACCTTGAGCTTTTTACCTTTAGAGGTCACTTGTAAATTACAAAAAATGTGCAGTGTTACACACCTATCAACTGAAGTTGGATTGGTTACCTGCAGCTATAATAGTTTTGGTGATACATTTATTCAAGATTCAAATTTGCAAATGACTCTAATTTGCATCATTTTCAAAAACATTGAACCTCTTTACAAAAACTAAAGAGTTCGTGCATGGAAGTATAATCATGCCAAGTTTGGAGTTTGTACGTATAACAGTTTTCCATTGTAATGTCGGCCAAGTTTGGCTGTAAAGAAAGAAAGAATTCCTAGAAAAAAAATATGTCTGTGTTGGCACACAGCCATAACTCAATGACCGAGAATACTGATTTAGAGTGCTAAATGACATACATCCATATGTATGTCATTTAGCGTATATTGGTGAACATGCTATCTGAACATTTTTATTGGGGGGAAAGACCGTATTTGAAATGTTTGCATCACTCATTACACGACCTAACTTCTACGGGCCGCAAGGTATTCACAACTGACAGTTTTGTCGCGCTTATGTCACAGAAGTCTTTCTTGGAATGTTGTGAAGGTCAAGGACCACCGGCGGTGAGGCGCTGTTCAGACAAACCTTGCTACCCGGGTGTCAGATGTGCTGACACCGAAGACGGTTTCCGGTGTGGGGCCTGTCCTCGTGGTTACCGTGGAAACGGAATTCAGTGTCGTCGATATTTCATAACTTGCAATGATCGGCCTTGTTTTGCAGGTAATTTTAAAAACGAACACAACAATTCTTACATGTCTTAGTCTTGGCTGTAAATCGTGATATATTTTTTTTATATTTTGCCAATGATGTTGTTAGGATTTTTTTTAAAGTATGTACAAAAAGACGGAGAGTGATTTTATCTCGAATAAACTACTTCCCACGCACAAACCTACAATCCTTTTTTTTCATCTTTAACCCAGATTTGCTGTGATCAGTTTCGTCCTAGTGTTCATTGTATCGTATTACCGCGCCTTCCTGTACAAAATTGTCCATATGTTATTTTTCGCATATCTCTTAAGCTTTCTTTGTCATTTTTAATTGAGCATCATAGAACTTTTACATGTCTATGTGCAGGTCATTAACTGGATGTATGCAGGTCGCTTGGAAGAACAAAGCTTTGTTGTGAAAAAGTTGCCTAAAAAGACCTAGAGATTGGAAAATTCGTGGATGGATGCATGGAAGGAAGGAGAGAGAGAGAGAGAGAGAGAGAGAGAGAGAGAGAGAGAGAGAGAGAGAGAGAGAGAGAGAGAGAGAGAGAGAGAGAGAGAGAGATCACTTGACCAATTAATCAATTCATAAGTCACACGTGCGCATGGATTATTTATACATATAAATTAGATACAGATTGCAAGCTTTGTTAATAGAACGGAGTAACGCGAGAAGTACTACCACGCAGATTTTTTTAAGCGACAGAAAGGCTTATTTGAAGATTATTTCAGTCAGGATATTTCTTTTAGTGTGGCATTGTTTTCTCTCGAAATACAGATCTTTATTGAGCATTTCTTATTCTGGCTCGGACACTCGTTCTTCAGGCGACGAGTTTTAAATTATTAATTGTCCAAAGGCAGAATTATGATGAGCCTTTCCCACTCGCAGACAACTACATATTAATGTCTTTTTGCATACCCTGTATGTGACATAATCGTCTCCTCAAATGAACTAATCTAATCTAATAATAAGAAACAATGTGGGCCGACATGACTGCAAATATCATCATCATTATCATTTTCACTTTCATCTCAAAACTTTACTCTGGATCTTGTATTTGACAGTTCAGAATCTCTTACTCGCATAAAAAATTGTGTCTGGATACCCCCCTTTCGAATTGCCAACATTGCTCTAGTTTTGTAAGTGGTCTAAATGTATTCAAAAGCCCAGGCGATCTGGAACGACATCTTTATTTTCACATACACAAGCAGAATACCTACAAAGAATCAGAATGCACATGTGTGTGTATGTGTCAAAACACTGGAAGATGCTACAGCGTGGCACTGGCATATGGGAACGATGTACATGAAGACAATTCTGCAAGAGTCTTTTTGCAAGAACAGATCGGGCTGATGTTGCGGTTAGCCAAAATTAGAGAAAAGCATGCTGGATAGTACAAAACTCAGGGTTGTGACACTCACAGTATGACAAATTTAATTTCGAGGACGTTGAAGGCCATGACATTGCGAAAACAGAGGGTGCCCCACGGCTCGACCGAATACATCACTGCAGATATGGCTCAGTCGGCTTTTATTAAGTTGTAGGCAAGGGTAAGTCGCTTATACCAAGCTGAAGGCTTGTCTTAGCTTGGTATGTCGGCATATATAGGTCGTCCGCTATATAGAACTGCAGACATGGCTCAGTCACCATGCTGAGCTATAAATATGGCTCAGCCGACCGTACAAGTTACAAAGCTGTGGAAATGGCTCAGTCGATCATACTGAGCTATAGATACGGCTCAGCCGACCGTACAAATTTGCCGACATGGTTCATTTGCTCATACCAAATGGTAGACATGGTTGAATAAGCTAAACCAAGGTGTAGATATGGGCCGCCAACTATATCCCATATGCCTGTATCAAAGACTCCTGCAAAGTAATTTGTCAAGTTCAGACAAGACTGTTCGCGCGCAAGAGCATTGGCATACGATTAAACACTGGGACGTTTTGCTTTGAGCAAGCAATAAATATGAAAACAAGATTTATTCAAACTTTTAGGTGCTTTTTTTCAGAATTTACAATTCATCTTAAAGAAGCATAAGTACTAAAATATTCAATTCTGCTTCGTGGCTTTCGTAGAATGCCTAGTTTGGCATCAAATTTGCTCATGTTGCAAAAATAATCTGAAGATATTCCAATCCTTTCTTACTTGTTCCCACAAGCCTTTAAAAATATATCTTGAACATTACTTTCTCGCCATGGTAACAACGAAAGGGCCGCTTTTTTTCTCTCATTCACATTTGTTGTCTCTTCTCACTTTTACAGCATGGGGTAATAGATAAATACCGCAATCGACACGAAAGGGCAAGGAGCATATGTTCACAGCAAAACTGCTTCATGTCTGCTGAGACACAAGCTATACATTTATCTGCATCAAATATGCTGTCCCATGGCCCATGTGTGACCTTGGAACTATAAATACATGATTCACAAAACTGAATATGTTTGTATGTATCTTAGGTGTGTACATATATTTCTAAATGAGCGATAAGGTCATTTGTGTTTGTCAAATATCAGTCACTGGCGCCATTGAAAATTTGAAAGTCATTGACACTGCCCTGTTAGTACTGCAGTTTTGTCAGTCAGTTGAATTTGGAGGATGGTTGGTCGTTCATCCATTCATCTGTTTGAATTTTAGACACTCTTCACCATGGCTTCTCTGTGAAGCATTCTACCTCCAGCATAACCATCACAACATGTAAAAACAGAGTCTGTTTCGCAGGCAACACTATGGCGAGCAGCGGCCGCAAAAATAGGCAATTGAGATACATATAATTCTTTAAATACGTGTCTGTATTTGAACATGCATGGGTATCTTTTATTGTCATAGAAATATTCTATTTAAAAATGAACAAACACTCTAAACGTACATTTTTCGGTCTATAGTATTTAAGTGTGCAAAAAAGAGCGTCATTCATTATTCCTTTTTTTTTGTTTGTTTGTTTGTTTGTTTGTTTTGCATACCCTTTTCTCTTTTAACATAAAATCGCTCACACTTGAAAAGGAGGCACTCGAACCGCGATTTTATCACCTGGTAGTAATGTAGTATATTTTTGCTATTAACGACTTTCGCCAAATGACCTACGGTGTTCTTTTCAAACTTACTGAATAATTATTTACCCTAACTTACGCAAATACAAACCTGTTTATCAGGTGGCACTCTTTTATCTCTTTTAAGATACCATGTAGAAAAAAATATGGATATTTTGTCAAGTATAGAAGTATTAATGCACACGTCTATAGGTTTCTCATCATCAATGCGGCGGAACCACTGTACTTTATAGGGATGTACTCGGCGTGAGCCCCCAAAACGCTCATACATATGCTGGTGCCTGTATTAATCTGTGGATTTTTAACGAAATGCTTTCACGTCCAACCGAATTTTTCTATCAAAAACTAGCCGACGGATTGTTTAAAATCTCCACAGGGACAGATATTGAGACCTTCAATCCGTAATAGAACCCACAGCAGAAACATTTCTCGTTCCTTATACTCTATCATTCTATAATTTGAATTAATATGTTTTTAACATGTCCCTGTCATTCTGTTCGTTGCATGTTACGTACGACTTTCAGCAATGAAAAAATACAGTCAAGTTTCTTTCAAAAGTGGTGTTACATGTTTTCCTTTTTATGAACTTCTACATGTTTGCTTTTATCAACTTCTCTTTCAAAATCCTCCCGTTGGATTCACTTCGAACTAGATAGGAGAGTACTTCAGCTTGGTGTCTATTAATGCTGCATCTTCGCCAGATGATAATTATCCCTTTTACTTTCTGATACTCTGACTCTTTTTATTATGATCAATAAGCGCATGCGTAAATAGGGGGACGATTTTTCGAGTTTATTTGTCTGAAATTTTCGTAGAACATACAGGCTCAATCTTTATCAAACTTGATGGCGATGTGTCTTAGGTATTTCTTTGTCAAGTTTATTTACTATGTGATGCTGTGATAATCAAATTTTCTTTCATTGGTGTCAATTTTTTCTCCCTTTTCTGAAAACACAAAGTTCACCTTCTGTTGCTTACGTCGAGCTTTTGCTGTTGTCAAAAGTCAGCTGAGCACAAGCTGTTCTCCCAGCCCCTTTGTTTAATCTAGAATCAAGAAATATTGGTGCATGTGCACACAGTCATTGGTACATTCCTTTTCAGTAATAACATGGCATTCAAGTGTATTAAGCTAATACGGTTTGTCGTTGCCAAATTGTGTAAAAGTAGTGATGTTCATGTCAGTATGAAAAAACACATCAATTCCGGATCCCAGATGGGCTATACTACAGCAATCTCTCTCTCTCTCTCTCTCTCTCTCTCTCTCTCTCTCTCTCTCTCTCTCTCTCTCTCTCTCTCTCTCTCTCTCTCTCTCTCTCTCTCTGTATGTATGAATGCATGTATATATGTTTGTATGTGTGCATTAGTTGGTTTGCACCGAATAATCCTACGATATGTACCTTGCTATCAGCAAAGTATAATATGATAGCCGTACTATCACTCGCACCATCTTCAGGTGTCCAATGCCTCGATACGGACCAAGGTTACCGTTGTGGCACATGTCCTGTCGGTTACACGGGCGATGGTACAAGAGGAGGCTGCAAACGTTTGTCTACCCTGCTGTGTGCCACCAACCCCTGCTTCCGGGGCGTGGCATGCAAGGATACCGACGATGGCTTCCGCTGTGGGCCGTGCCCTCCTGGGTTTTCCGGAGACGGCAAGACATGCATAGACATCAACGAGGTATGTAACTTATTATATCATCACGATTTTAGTGCAGTTAATCTGTAATATAACAGTGTAACAGACACGTTCACGTTTTAGGTATTGAACCTGAACCCACAAAGCACGTACATTTGCTGCTATAAATGGGTACTTTCCTCTGGCGGTTCGTGTTTCATCTGCTTGCTGGGTCTGTGTGAGAAGAAACGCATAAGTTTTACGTGAACTTCGCAGTAGGTAACGGATAAGCTATAATAGAGGAAAATGCTCAACTTGGATTCTAGTTAAAGGATTGTGGCGATTTTGCACTTGTTACATTGTAGTTCAGCTGCAGTAGGTCAAAGATCTGTCACGTTTAGCTTTTTCAATGCCATTTTCTGGATTGAGTCAACTGCTTTCCCTGGCTCGTTTTACGGGCAGTGCGCCCAAAAGCGCGCCGAGGGAAGCTCTTGATCTGGACTATTATATTCTACGTAACTACAGGCGTGGTGGTACTTGACTGAAAGATCTTTTCACAAGGAACCTGAAGCACCCTAATGATAATTTACGGTAATGCGTTTAAAGTAATTCGAATTTAGTCGCAGTTGGCACTGAAAAAAAAAAAAAACAAATATTGTTATGTGTTGACACCAACCATTTTTGACAGTGGCCTGAAATCGCATACAAGTAACCTCTGTAAATGTGTCTTTGTATACATCTCCAGTGATAAATGTTATATTCAATGACAAACTAATGTTACACTTGAACCACCTGGGCAAACTCAATCAGGTGCTGGATGCGATATGCCTGCCATTTAAAAAAAAAATCCCCATGGTAAAAGTTGGGTATCGGAACGGGATTTGTCTCAAATACAAATGTATAAATTGGTTTGCAAGCTACTGTGGACTTTCGTTTCGTAATATTTGCAGATGTTTGGAATCACATACTTTGAGAAACGTTTCATTACTTTGCAAGAGAAAAATTTGTATCACGCAATAGTTTTTATCTTAAAAAATACATAACAGTATATTTTTCGTTGGTTAATCTGCCAGAAGCTATGCCACTCAACAGATTACGTCAAGATACATAAAATTCCAGGGTATCTTATTCTACCTTTTTATTAATTGCAAAATTAATGAGATTAGCCTGCAGAGATTCGATTTAGGAGGATGGCATTGCTCTGACACGGAACGCGGTAATGTATTCTTAAACTTTAATAAGCAAGAGAGTTAAGCTTCTCCGTGAAACAACAATAATGGGAGATGGGCGTGAGGTTTTTTTTAACATTTTATATGAAGCTTTACTTCCATAAATGTTGGCGTATGGGGACAAACAGTACACAGGTCCAGGGAATATCCCAAGAAACATACTAAGTAAGGAGAAGCCTTCAAAAAGTCAAGTCCTAAGCAGATATATTATGATTCGTCATTGACCTATACCTCTTGGCTAAATTGCCATAAATATAAGCGCCATTGGGTGGCATCAGATACCAATATACTTGTACATGTCTTGTCGTATATATTTACACATAATTATGCTATCTTTCAGTGCTTGGCTCAACCGTGTGATCCTATGACAAACTGTCAGAATTTATCGCCGGGGTTCTTATGTTCACCCTGTCCCCCCGGCTACAGTAGTCCGCGCATTCAAGGCGTCGGCGTTGACTTTGCCACGCGCAACAAACAGGTATAAATTATGACAGAGTTGGAAGTAACGAGTTGATCGCCTGTGTATGCATTTAGTATTGCAGCGTTATCTCAATCGCAAAGCCTATTAAAAATATTTCTGTAAATTACCGTGACGGGTTTGCTTAAATCTGAAAATAGCCGTGTACCGACAAGAAAATTTAAGAAAACGAAAGATGTCGTTGGCGCTACTCATTTAAAATTTATTGACTTTTGACCCCTTAAAGTTTTAGCTTGTCCAGGTCGTATTTTCCATACCATAACACCTGGAATACTATCAAAATTGGTGCGTAGGCACTCCATAAAAAGGCCGCAAATTGTACAGTACAATTTGGTGTGTAGACACTTCATTGGATGGGGGGGTGGGGGTGGTATCGCCCACCATACTTGGTTCACTCTGACCTTGACTTTGACCTTTGACCCCCATAAAGTTTTAACTTGTTCAGGCAATATTTTGCTTTACCGTAAAACCTAAAGCTACCAAATTTGTTCTCTGGACACTTCTTAGCGAAAGTGTAAGTTGTGCACCAAAACCGGCTCACCGTGACCATGATTTTTGACCTCATAAAGTTTTAACTTGTGCTGGTCATGTTTTCCAGACCATAACAATCCAAGCACACTTAAAGTTTTAACTTGTGCTGGTCATGTTTTCCAGACCATAACAATCCAAGCACACTTGTTCTCACCGCTATAACTTAACAATGCAGTGAGTGTGTGGAACTCTATCACATATCCTCTGGTGGGGAACTATGTATTGCTATGAAATACTTCATCTATTTATGTCTGTGTGCCAACACAGACATACTGTTTTTCTAGGAATTCTTTCATGCTTTCTCTCTTTCTTCTTTCTGTCTTTCTTTGCTGGCAAATTTGTCTCGACACTTCATTTGAAAAGCATTATACGTAGAAACTCCAAGCTTGGCATGATTATACTTCCATACATGAAGTCTTGAGTTTTTGAAAAGAGGTTAAACGGATTTGAAAATTATGCAAATTATGGCCATTTGAAAACCCAAATGTTGAATATCTTCAAATCTATTACAGGTACAGGTAACCAATCCAACTTCAATTAATAGGTGTGGAACACTGTACATTTTTGTAATTTACATGTGACCACTACAGGTCAAAGGTCAAGGTAATCTGGACCTTCGAAATTTTCATCTGGCCATAACTTGATCCTTTTTTATCCAATTTTTATCATGGTGGGCTCCAATTGTACCTACTGTAACACTTCACCCTTTTGTACTTTACATGTGACCTCAACAGGTCGAAGATAAGATCATTCTGACTTTTTGAAATTTTCATCTAGCCATGATTCGGTCAATTTTTATCGCATTTTGCTCATGTTGGACTCAAATTGTAGCAATTGTAACACTACACATTTTTGTAATTACATATGACCATCTAAAGGTCAAAGGTCAATGTCATTTGGACCTTTGAAATTTTCATCTAGCCAGAAATTGGTCAATTTTTATCCAGTTTTGATCATGCTGGGCTCAAATTGTACCTATTGTAACGCTTTCCATTTTTGTAATTTACATGCGACATCTACAGGTCAAAGATCAATGTCATTTGGACCTTTGAAATTTTCATCTAGCCACAGTTTGGTTAATTTTTATCCGGTTTTGACCATGGTTGGCTCATATTGTACCTACTGTAACAATGCACATTTTTATAGTGTACATGTGACCTCTAGAGGTCAAAGATCAAGGTCATTTGGACCTTCGAAATTTTTATCTGGCCATAACTTGGTCAATTTAAAAAAAAAATTCATCATGTTGGGCTCAAATTGTAGCAATTGTTATACTTAACATTTTGTAATTTACATGTGACCTCTAGAGGTCAAAGATCAATGTCAATTCGAGTTTTTAAATTTTTATCTAGCCAAAAATTGTTCAATTTTTATCCAAATTTAATCATGTTGCGCTCAAATTGTACCTATTGTCATACTGCACATTTTTGTAACTTGCATGTTACATTAAATGGTCAAAGGTCAATGTCATTTGAACCTTTGAAATATTCTTCTAGCCAATACTTGATCAATTTTTATCTAATTTTAATTATGCCGTGCTTAGATTGTAGCTTTTGTATCACTGCACATTTTTTGCAATTTACATGTGACCTCTAAAGATCAAAGGTCATGTGACCTCTAAAGGTCAAAGGTAAATGTCATTTCGACCTTCGAAATTTTCATCCAGTCAGAACTCAGCCAATTTCCATCCAATTCTACTCATGTTGGGCTCAAACGGTAGGTATTGCAACACTGCATATACTCTTTATGAACATTTAACCTCTAGAGGTCAAAGGTCAGGGTCATTCAGCCCTTTGAAAATTACATCTAGCCATAACTTGGTCAATTGTATCTGATTTGGTTCATGCTGGCCTTAAAATTGTATGTATTGTAACGCTGCACATTTTTGTAACTTAAATGTTACCTCTAAAGGTCAAAGGTCAAGGACATTTGGACCTTTGAAATTTTCATCTAGCCATAACTCGGTCAATTTACATCCAATTTTATTCATGTTGAGCGCACATTTTAGCTATTGTAGCACTGCAATTTTTCTTGTAATTTACATGGGACCTCTAAAGGTCAAAGTCATTTGGACACAGAAATTTTTATTCTCTCAAAACTCAGCCAATAGGACAGAGCTGGGTTAGTTCTAAATTCACCTAAAGACGCTGCTGTCCATCCTGTTCATGGTTGACTGCTTACATTTTGTGGTCACTTTCCATGATCCTTACCTTTTGGAATATGACAGGTATAAATTTAACCTCTCTATATGTTGCCAAATAAGCTTTAAACTTCCATTTTATCACACCAGGGTGTAATTACGGGATGACTATATACGTATTTCAGGTAGATTAGGTGATAGATACAAAATTCTGCCTTGAACGCAGGGTGAAACTGTCAGGACTTTTAGATGCACTGTAATGTAATGGGCTTTGCTGACCCACTTTCACACCTGACTTCAAATGGCATGGATTGTTATGCGTCACAAATATGTACCATGGGAATGAAAGGCCTGTGTGTCAAGAAATTAAGCCACTCCAGATCACCCCTATTTCCATCCAATTCTAATCATGTTGGGCTCAAATGGTAGGTATGGCAACACTGAATTTTTTTGTTATTAACATGTAACCTCTAGAGGTCAAACGTCAAGGTCATTCAGTCCTTTGAAAGTTTCATCTAGCTTTAATTTGGTCAATTTTGATCTGATTTGGTTTATGCTGGCCTTAAAGTGTATGTATTGTCACACTCTACATTTTTTGTAATTTACATGTGAACTCTAAAGGTCAAACATTAGGGTCATTTAGACTTTGAAATTTTCATTTAGCCATAAGCCAAATGGAATGTTAAGTACTAAAGGACAAAAGTTGTAGCCCTTAATATTTACAACTGTTGAAGGCACCCAGACAGATTTGCTTTGAAGCAAATTTTCTTTTCGCGTTGAAAATGTTCTTTATCCTGCAAACAGGTCCATTACATGTTCACTTTATAAGCTACATGTCTACCATTACTTTGGTGAAAATAGGCATAATGGCACATATTTCATTGTTTTGCCGATTTAAATTGATAAAGTCAATTTACAATGTTGCTATTTCTTCATGATAGTTTTTAATAAGCAACTGTGCCGTAAACACAGATTGACGTGTGGTTATCTTTTACTGGATACAGGTGTGCAAAGACGTGAACGAGTGTGAAGACGGGAAGAATGGCGGGTGTACGCCGTTCTCAGAGTGTACTAATAGTGTCGTACGTACAGTATTTCGTTCATGGCTGAATTTGACTTCTATTCTTCCCTGTACACATTTTAATTAAAGGCCAGTCTATATAATCATAACGTGGGGCCCTATTCCCTATCGCATTCAACCCATGGCCTACTTATGCGTGATGGCGATTATCTGTGACACACATTGAGATTTCCAGCTACGTTTATGTGATGAGGAAAGTTCTTTATGTTATCTCCTGAACGGAAGCAACACTGTCTGGATACGTCCAGACTGCACAAAACAACACAAGAAACCCATTAATCAAGATCTGTACTTTTCATTTCCGTTACTGTCACTGTCACCATTACTTTGTGCAATTATAATTGTAGCTGCGCCGTTGTCACGCTTTTCATGTACCGGTATTTAAGACAAACTATGTCGCATTGACAATAAACATTGGTCACATTGCAAACAGGAGAATACGTTTCGGTGCCTTAACCTGAATATGAACTTACACACACACACACACACACACGCACACGCACGCACGCACGCACGCAATCACTCACGCACGCACCCACACACACACACAAATGCATACATATATACAGATACAGATACAGATATTTATTTAAACTCGGTGTTTCAACAGATACATTAGCTCACGAGCTATTATTACCGAGATACAGTTAAAATAAGATAAATAAAAGCTACAGAACACGACTAAAATAGTTCGTGAGTATCGACTACCGACTACCGATGTATGTATGTATGTATGTATGTATGTATTTATGTATGTATGTATGTATGTATGTATGTATGTATGTATGTCGACTATACATACATACATACATACATACATACATACATACATACATACATACATACATATTGACAGCGGCTTCTTGCTTCAGCCTTGAATTTAACAGTGACGAGTCGGTAAATTAAAATAACACCCAAAGGTAACATCGGAAGAGGTGGTTAACTTCCGTGCATGGTTGATCTATTTCATAGTATGCTCATCATGCCATGTGCTTTGCAATTCTTCCAAGTATTTACTCAATGCTTTGAACATTGTGTCCTGAGGTTGAACCCAATTCGTATATTTCCAGCATAAAAATCTCGCTTATTGTAGGGTTCCCGCCGCTGTGGGCCCTGCATGGCGGGCTATGTGGGTAACCAGACGGTAGGCTGTCAGCGCCAGCCCGGCCTTTGTCCGGACGGTAAAACTATTTGTGACGGCAACGCAAAGTGCGTCAAGAGACGAGGATACGAGGGGTACGTCTGTGAGGTGAGTGACGTTATTTCAATTTGGAAGAGTAAAGCACATAACTGAACTCCAGCTTCCTCGCTCTTTGCAGAACTTTTAAATAATACAAATGGCAATCGTTATTCATGCACGATTTCTCTCGTACGCGTAATCCGCAAAAGACAAGAGCGCAATCTTTAATAATGAAAGGTAAAGAGTATTACGTTTACTCATATTTACATATACATACACACTGATTCATCTGGAGTTGGTAATAAAATTAGTAAGTCATAGATGTAATTTGTTTGCCTGAAATTGTTCATAGACATGATTAATTCCAGTTAATTATTTTACTTGTTTATGTTGTCCAAGCAATTTATTGTTGTTCCTGTAGTTCAGAAGTAACTTGTGTGGTGTTAGTTTAAGTTTAAACATATTTATTTCAGCTGGATGGCCCTATAGTACAAAAAGACTAATACATGGGTTCTCCAGACAAGGAGAGACGCACAAAGTATATGTACAAAACACACAGGACACTACAAAGCTATGTTACCAATTCAGTTATGAGTTACTATATAGCAGTACATATATATACTTCAAAAAGCGTGAACTTACAGTACATATTAGACACTAGAAATATAAATACACTAACTACAGACAAGTTAATAATATGAATTACAAATAAAGTTTAGCACCTTAAGAAACAAAGCGTCTTGTGCTGACTATATACATTTGTACAGCGTCAAAAATATGTACATTCATGGCATCGGGCAAATCTGTGCTACCAAATAGCATTATTTCAACTAACCTTTCACTAGCAATATCTACAAGTAATTTGTGGTGCACATGAGCTCCCGGGGCAAGAATGGAAGTGATAGTGTCGAGTAGGTCCTTTCTAGATTGAGAATAAAGTGGGCAAAAGAGAAAGAAATGTGTAACATCTTCGCAAGGATGAGTACAATGGCAATTTGGATGAGATAGGATATTAACTTTATAAAGATCAAAATTCAGCTTAGAGAAACCTAGGCGCAGTTGTGTATGGCATATGTTGGGAAACCTATTTCCTTGGGAATAGTAGGAAGGGACTGTATCTACCGCCAACAGATTTTTTTTTCAGTTTAGATTTGAAGATTTGCAGAGAAATAGAGTCTCTTATATCGGACGGAAGGTTATTCCATTGCTTAATTGCGTCTGGAATAAAAGAATTTTCCATACGTTGAGTCCTGCTTTTGGGAAAGCGAATATTACCAGGCTGACGCAATACTTGGCGGGATAGATAGGGGTAGAAGGTCAGAAAGATAGGAAGGAGTTAGCTTGTGATGCATTTTGTAGAAGAGAATGAGTTTGAAATATTTTCGTCTATTAGCCAAAGTGGGCCACCCAAGTTCCTGTAGTAGATTAACACGTGATGTATGTCTTAGTGCTCCAGTACAAATTTTAGCGGCCTCAAATTGTATCGATTCAAGAGGGTCTGAGAGACCTTGACCACAATTGTCAAAAAGGACACAGCCGTATTCGAGAATGGGGCGAACTAAGGATAGATAAAGCCTGATTAAAGTTTTACGTGAAAGTCTGTGTTTGAATCTACGGAGAAGTGCAATCCTCTGGCTTGCTTTGTTGGTAATACGAGTGATGTGGGCACGCCAGGATAGATTACTGCTTAAGGTAATGCCAAGATGAGTATGGATATCTCCTTCCGGTATTGTTGATTCACCAAGGACAAGCGGGGGTGATGAGGTTTTGTCCGTTTAGCAGAGAACACAACAGATAAAGATTTAAGAGCGTTAAAGATTACTCGCCACAGCTTTCCCCAGTTCCATATTGAAAAAAGATTTGTGTTTAGGTGTTGCGAGGATTCAGCTGGGGTGTTAACAAGTTCCAGTAGACAGGTGTCATCGGCGAAGAGTCTGGCATCACATGTAAGATTATCTACAAGGTCATTAATATATACCAGAAATAGCAAAGGGCCCAGAATGGATCCTTGGAGTACTCCGGCTTCGACAGGCAACCAAGAAGATGTCTGTCCATGAATAACCACACGCTGAAAACGGTTAGATAGATAGATAACTTTCCACCCACGATGTAAGATTGTCCGAGATGCCCAGTTGTTTGAGCTTAAAAAGGAGACCAGGGTGCCATACCTTATCGAATGCTTTCGATACGTCCAAGAATACCATTCTTGTTTCTTTGGAAAGTTCCAGGCCATTGTAGATGTTGTGAAGAATATAAACAAGTTGATTTATAGTACAGTCGTCAGCTTTGAAGCCGGAATTCTTGGGAGTAAGGAGATCATGATATGTCAGATATTCGTAGAGAGCATTAAAGACTAGTCTTTCAAACACTTTGGAAACATTACAAAGTAAAGAGATAGGGCGATAGTTACTTTTTATTTGCCTGTTTGACTTTTTAAAAACCGGACAAACATTGGATCTTTTCCAAGAATTAGGAAAGTAAGATTGGTTGAGCGATTGTGTGAAAATTTTAGTCAGTGATTTACTGATAGACACAGCTGAATTCTTGAGTAGGATATTACCAATGTTATCAGGACCAGAAGCGGAAGACAGTCGGGGAGAATATAACACCTTCTTCACGTCATCCTCGTTGACAGAAATATTATGTAGGCGTGCATCAGTTCTGAATGAAAAGTTAGGCAGGGGAGGAGCATCCAGGTCAGGTAGAATTTTGCATTGGCTTACAAAGTAAGTGTTAAAGATATCGCATTTCTCCGTAATGCAAGATATAAGATTGTTGTTGTCTATGAGAGGGGGTATGTCCGGGTGAATTTTGTTGCCTAGGACAGACTTGGACAGTTTCCACCATTGCTTAGGGTTGATGTCTTTATCGTCTAATTCATGGTTTAATTTCAGGAAGTATGAACGCATGGACTGATGAATTTTGTTTAAAACCATGTTGCGAGACTTTTTGTAGAAACGATAGAACTTCTCAATCTTCAAGTGCATGTCAAAGTTGTAAGGACGGGGTGTATTAGAGGAACGCTTGAAGGTGTTAATGTCCTTGCCACATGAATTTCAAAGAAAGCCAGCCATGAGAAAGTGATCCTTTTTTCTGATTCCCATTTTTATTGATAGAATTAAGCCATAAACCGGCTGTTGTTGAGTTTGTACAGCATGCATTTTCCCATTGGCTCAAACCACCTCCTTATGAGGACCGCTGAAACTAAAAAGAGAAAGATAATTAGTTTCTTTGCAACTATACTTTCTGACCGCACGTATAGCCAGATACAAAGATCCTGCTCATCAATCCTGTTACACATGCACACGTGCTTTCTATGCTGCATGCATATTAATTACCGCCACAAAGCACGGGTTTGACGTCTGGTGATCACCGGGGACGTGCGGGTCACATCACTCTCACTGACAGGGCCATATGTTCATTTCTCACAAACTTAGCGGTGTATGTGTGTGTGTTTGGTTTTTCTTTTTTTCTTTTTTTGAGAAATTCAAGTTCACAAATGCCAAACTGGCATTCATCTATTTCCAAAATATTAGTAATATTCCGCTTGTCCACAGGTACCGACCCGTATCTCGCCAAGTAAGACCAGGCAATCAGGTAGGCCTATGCAGTTGTGACGGGAAATTAATAGGCATGTCTCGTATTGTCTTAACATCAAATAAACTAATCGTTTCATAGACAGAATGGTATTAGACACAAAGCTGTACATGACAGGAACAGAAAGAATACGCAAACTTTTGCATTTGGTTTTCAGTGCAAAGTTGGTTGGGCCGGGAATGGTATCATTTGCGGCCGAGATACGGATTTGGACAGCATGCCAGATGTTCGTCTCAGCTGCACTGAACGACAGTGCTATCCGGTAAATTCAATTACTGTGCAAAAAAGAGTTTTTGTGATAATACAGATTAGATTTCTTCACAAAAATAAACGGCGTTGCAAACCCTACATCTTCACATTTTTTAGTTTTGAAATTGATTGTATGATTAATTATTATTATTATTATTATTATTATTATTATTATTATTATTATTATTATTATTATTATTATTATTATTATTATTATTATTATGGAAACAAACATTGTCATCGGTTCCTATGTTACAAACTGCAGAAGTGGTGAGCACTTACTCATCAGGAACACGTGTTTATAACAGGTTTCGGCATTTCTACATTGTATACGAATTATCAGTTGCGAATCTCAGTGTTCCGTGATGTCAAATTTGGATGAAAGAGAAATTTCTACTTTTCATTTCAAATTCAAAGTATATTTAGCTATATTATATTTTAACGTGACATGTAATTATTTTCATTTAATTTAAATACATTTCCTCCATACCATGACTAAGTGAAACGATTTTCATTTTCCTTCACGTGTTGATATAATATACATGTATTGATATATTTTTCTTGCTTTTAGGACAACTGCCATATGATACCCAACAGTGGGCAGGAAGATGCCGATAGAGACGGTGTGGGCGACGCCTGTGATCCAGACGCCGACAACGATGGCATCGTTAATGATCCGGTGAGTCGAACTGGAATCAGGGTTACGCCCACGAGTCTACAAGACGATAACCAGGAAATAGAGCTGTTTAAAGGAGCTCACTGGGGCTCGTTAGTTTGCATGTCTGTTAACATCAGACAAGTAAAATGCCAATGAGGGCACGTGAGACAATAAAAATTGCACCAAAAACAACCCAAAATTTAGATTTGGCGAGTGAAGTACCGGGTAAGTGAATTGATAGGCTTTAGATCAAGACAGATAAAACCTGGGACCTGTTGGAGAGATGAGTGTGTATACGTTACGTAGAGAGGGGGCAGGTCTGGGCACCTAGCACACAAGTTTTGTAACAGACGTGTTGAATGGTGGCTCCTGAGGCAAACTGAAAATGATAAAAAACAAAACAAAAGAAAAAAAAAGCGAAATGGACATATGATACTGATGAGTTACAACTCGGCTGTAAATTATTATTGTTATTATTATTATTATTATTATTATTATTATTATTATTATTATTATTATTATTATTATTATTATTATTATTATTATTATTATTATTGTTGTTGTTGTTATTATTATCATTATTATTATTATATTTTTTGGAAAAAAACATACAGTAATGTTCACAGTGTGAACCATGCAAACGTGTGCTTGATGTGGAATGTTGAAATTTACCTACATTCTGAAGGCCAACAGCAAAGTAGCTCGCTATCCCTGAATTTTGCAGGACAACTGTCCCCTTGTCTCTAACCCGGACCAGAAAGATACAGACAGTACTACGTCAGATAAAGACAAACTCGGAGATGCATGTGACAATTGCCCCACGGACCCTAACCCCGACCAGACTGATTCAGATGGGGACGGGAAGGGTGATATGTGCGACCCCGACGCTGATAACGACGGTAAGTACTGGCGACCGATTTAATTGTAAAATATCCTGAAACTATGGCACTTTCTCGTATAGCATCATTGATGCAAGTTCTTTCCTGTATGTACAACACTTCCATATATGTTTTTACGGTAAAGTAAACTAGTTTCTTTGGCAATTAAAGGAACTAGCATGAACCAGGTACATGTAATTGTAAATTTTGTCATGTCACTACTAAATTTTTTCTTCACATGGTTAAAATTTCATATATTGTTTTAAATTCGATGTTTTTTATTCACAGTAGTACATCAGGTATTTTTTGTTAATCTCAGTAGATCCTCATAATATGGACGGAATATGTAGGCCTATATAAACCTACTGCTTCAAAGTTACGAGTATCGTTTCCCTTTGTATTTTTTGACATCGAAGTAAGCTGCCCATAAAACTTACCAGCATTTTTGCAACACCCACATATTTAGGCATTCTCAACAAGCAGGATAATTGTCCAAAGCAAGCTAACTCGGATCAGAAGGACACGGATAAAGATGGCATTGGAGATGCGTGTGATAATTGCAAGAATGTGCCTAATAAGGACCAGGTAAATTATTTGAATCTACCACATCTCTTTAAAAGTTGTTTTATTATTTCAACCGTTTGAAATTGACCAGCTATATATGGATATTAGATTATAATCTCCAACTGTTTACCTAAAGGGTAAAATGTGCATGCATTTTTGCCTGCGACGGATATTCACTTTCTGCTGTTCCTATGCGCAGTATAAGGCTGCTTCACGAGGAAAATTCATGTACAGGCGAACCCCGAAATTAAAACCACCTATGGGCCGCTCCTTTAACTCGTATGTCGTTGGAGATGGTCTTCAGTCTGCACATAGAAAATGTTATAAAAACACTGGTCTTTTTGTGAACTGGCCTCAATACTCAGCTGGTCTTCGTGCAGGGTTCCACTGTACGTTTTATCTGTTATTTTTGCCCGTGTTTTATTTCCAGGGAGATAAAGACAATGATCTTTTAGGTGATGCTTGTGACACGAATGATGACAGGTATGTAATATTTTAAGTAAAAACAAAACAAAAAATATCAGATTTGCTACTCAACAAAATTTTGATGATAACAAAAACAAAAACTCAAATTTAATTAACAGAAAACGTGTTATTTCTTGGCCACACATTAAACTTATGTATAAACTTCATGGTCGTGGATAATATTCGTGTAGTCGCAGCTGTTGTCAGTGTGTATTCTAAAGCATTCAAAGCCGCATGATACTTCCGTGTGAAGTTAACTCCATTGAGAAACTGGATTCTTCATTGTGATGCAGGATTATCTCAAATATAATGACGTTGTACTCAACTTTTCAAAATGCACAGGAAAAAAAAACGCGTCTCATGGTCCTATCCCTGATAAAAGTGATTTTATGTGGCATGTAGGGACAAGGATGGAGTACAAGACAATGAAGACAACTGTCCAACGGTACCCAACGCTGACCAGACAGACACCGATAAGGATGGCGAAGGTATGGATGTTAATAGGTTTGGAAAACAGAGGCCCATCTGTTATCATGATTATCATATTTTAGTGAAAGAAATTAAAGTTAATTGGTTCTTTACAGCATTTCAAAATATGCAGCCACACGAGGTGGATGTGCCGCTACAAACGCATGGCACTTCATTGAGCGAGTAACACAGATCGATACCCACTTACCAGTAATGACTGGTAGATGTGCAAATACTTTACGGTCTGAAGGAGACTGTCCACCACGCACAGATAATGTATGCATGAATTAAGGGACGAGTACCACGTGACTCTTGAATACCCAAACAAGAAATAAATGGATCTGTAATGCAAGTATGTACCGCAATGTGATATACAAACGCCCGGGAATGTTTAGGTGTATGCAATAAACGACAAATGATGGTGTGGGAGTGTTAAGGGGCTTAGCAATTTTTATAAATACTGCATTAAGTTATACTCATATGTGCTCTTTTTCAGAGTACTGCAAAACTAGTTAAATGTACTTGGTACTCCCAACTATTGTATAATGGTCTGAATAGTAACAAATATCTCATATGACGTGTTTGATAGGGAAGCCTTATCTTCGTCTACCACGAGCCATGTGGCTACAGTACAGTGGTGCTTGCACTAAAGGTCTGCTCTCCTTAATTAGGTGTCTGTTAACCAGTAGCCACTGGCATGGTCATTATGGTGAAAGTTTAAGCCACGCAAAAAAAAAAAAAAATCATGCAAATTTTGGAGAGCCAACTTTTTGGTATCTTGGTGTACTATTAAGCAATCCAGGATAGATAAATATGTTTTAATTTAAGAAGAAAAACAAAAACAACTTTGAATTGCTGCTAATTGTTATGCCAGTCTTACACTTCTTCCAGGCAACCGCTGTGATCCCGATGATGACAATGACGGAGTTCCTGATATTAAAGATAACTGCATACTGATAGCCAACGCTGACCAAGCCGACTCCAATAGTAAGTTAAAGTGCACGCTCTGTTAGCGAGGGACCCCACTGGTAGAGCTAATAACTGCCTTGCGCTCAGTAGACAAAACGTTTGCAAACGTTCTGTAACCTTTGCTTAAAGGCAAGGGCTCACAAGCATTCTGTCATCTTCTGTAACTTTTGCTCAAAGGTGAGTGCTCGCAAGCGTTCTGTGATGCATGGTCTGTAACTTTTGCCCAAAGAGAAGCGCTCGCAAGCGTTCTGGACTGAAGACACGCCTGATCTTCTCTGAATTTGCTGTTTGTCGTTTCTTACAATGACACACCTGAAAGTGTCGTCATGTGGGCGTTATGGCTGAACCGGCCATCATTTACGTTTTTAAATGTCACCGTAATAGAAAAGCGGTGCAATGACCCAAGGTAACAAGCATTTGTAGTTTCTTGTCTATAAGCTAAGACTGTATATGTGTAGAGATCTCGCGAGAGTGGTCTTCCGTGACACAGGTAGGGCCTAAAAACTCTCTTAAGTTAGAATTCCATATTTAGGTATGTGTATGCGTGTCCGACATATGAATGTGTACCCTGCGTGCGAACATGCGTTAATTTTAATCCCATATATACGATGTGACTTCCGTTGTGTTGCCTTTTTGGTGGGATATTTGGAGAGTGAAGATGGCTCCAACTTGCTCGATGCCTCAAGACTATATATAACCACAAAATGAAATGCTCCGAATAATTCTGATAAAATATACCAAGTTTTATTGCAACACAAGGAGTCAATGAAAGCTATGACCAAGATGGTGGGTACGCAGGATCTTCAAATAGACGATATCAGCAAGGAACACTAGCAGATGGGAAGAAGTTTCATGAGTATTTTTGAGGGAGTAGAGAGGCAAATTTGCACAAGTATTATTTCTGATCGAGGCAGACCTTGTGAAGAACTGTAGGCGTAGAAGCAGAGGAGTCAAAAGTCCCCGATACAGATTTGCTATGTGGCTTAAGGTAGGTATAACCCAGTGAAGGTCGTTCTAGGAAAATATCTTTTTTTCGTGATACAATTCTCTCTAAAAGGTAACAACTGTTTTCATGAAAAGTATGGCAAGTAGTTACGTTTGTAATCAGCCAGTAGCTGCATTTATACTTGGAACAGCCATACAAATATAGCATCATATTCCGCAAAATTTCTTTATCATCAAAAGTGGAGGTCATTACAGCATACAATTTGCTATATATTTCATCACCGAGATGTGTTTTGTTTTACAAAGATCTCCACATATTTAACAACAACAATTTTATATTCATATTTGTGCGTTGTTTTATCACTCGTAATAAATCAATACGTATATTTATTTTACTTACTAAATATAAGCTAATATGGAACAATCTGAAGACTGTTTGGTGAAGATCACGACCTCTTAAGCACATAAATTCTATATCAACCAACATTCTGTAGTTAACCACCAAATCAAACTAAATGCTTATTGCACTAACTAAATATCAGCAACCGAAGGAAAATATCTTAAGACTTGTTTCGGTCTCTACATATGGAGTACAAAACGTTGACCAATGTTCGGTAAAATAGCACGAAATTAAATCAACATTGATATTTATTGTACCTACTATAAACAAAGCAATTGTAGAACAATATCTTGCGATGGTTTCATACAGATAGAAATACTAAGCATCAAGATTCTATATTTCTTACTCTGGTTTTACATCTTAATTTATTGATATATAGTTTTCTAGGATTTTATGCATACGTTTCTAAAAAAAAAGTTTAACATTTAAAACCAAAGTAGTGGTATCATTACATATTCTTCGCAAGGAGCCTTGCCTGAGAGATTAATTTTGAAGTGTAGTTGGTAGTGGTGGCACATTGAGGTAGAAATTGCGGCATTGTATGTTGCTTGTGGATTTGAGGCTCTTTGAGTTGAAGGCAGTGGTGTCACGGGCCCTAGACATTGAGACATTTGAGTTGATGGCAGTTGTGAAATGGGTACTGGCTGGACGGCTTGGTTTTCTACATTGAAACAAAAAAAACAAAAAAAAGTTGCGAGATCTGCCACTTTAAGAAGGACTGAGTTTGCGAAAAAGGCATTTTCATTCTCATGGTACAACTTTCCAACAAAAACGAAAAAAAAAAAAAGACAAAAAACTTCTCTTCACTTTTGGGGTCTTCAGCTTTTCTCCCCATAATACCTTTGAGATATTCTTCCCTTTCAGTCCTGTTCTTCCTGTGTTTTCTCTCCATGCAACATTTTAGACGTTCTTCCATATCAGTTCTGTTCGTCTTGTGATCTTGAATCCGTTATGTCAAGGCAGGTTCAACTTGCGACGTTTCCCTCTCGGTGCTTGTCCCTTTCTTGCTGCTGCCTTTTGAAGTATCTGTCACGGGAGATGATGAGGGTGTCACTGTTCGATTCTGACTGTGTTTGTGGTGTCCAGCTGATGAAGATATTGAAGCTGCACTTGACTTAAAGACACAGAGCAACATAAAATACAGCTTAGAAAATACACATACTCACATACAAAAAAAACACATAAAATATATCATTTTGTCATTTGTTTTATTTACCACTGTTGTAATTGTGTCCTTTCACAGATTTCTTTCAACAGAAGGAACCTTCTGCTCTCTTGCATTCAGCTATCGTGTTGGAGCTACAACATTGGGCTGAATTGTCAATCAAGTCAACACAGCCCTTTGAAATCAACTCCAACACCTGTACATGAAACTGCCAGATGACTCTGAAGCAAGGAAACTCATTAGTGCAAATTTTCAAGAAAAAAAGGAACATTCCTCGTTGTTTATATGCAATTGAGGGAAAACACTTCGTAAAGAAAGCACCAAAAAAGATCTTGATTTCCTTATTACAATGATTAAGGCACATTTGGACAGTACTGATGGCAATGGTTGATGACAATCTGAAGTTTATAGGCATTGACGCAGGTGCATTTGGCAAGTTACAGTGGCGGTGGTATATTTTCTCACTCAAAACTTGCAAGGCCATTCCAAAAACCCTTCTAAACTCTGCAAATTTGGTGATGAGGTTTTTCTTTTTGCAAGAGCATGTGATGAGACCATTTCCAGGTAGAAATTGTACTTCGGACCGACAAACTTACAACTATAGACTTTCACAAGTTAGAAGAAGCGTTGAAAATGCTTTTGGTATTCAGGCTGTCAAATGGAGAGTTTATCGTTCATGGCTGGCAGTACGCCCAAAGCTAATAAACCGTATTGTGAACGCAACATGTGTGCTACATAACATGGCGCAAGCCCAGTCCACACCTCTACGGACGACCCTTTATCAGGGAGCTAATGACGTGGTAATGGGAAGCTTGCGAGATATTGTCAGAACGTTAAGTGTACAGACTTTTGATTTTTCACCAAAGTATGTATGATAATTGTATATTTACTATAGAGCTTCTATTATTGCGACCACTAATCGATCAGTTTATTTATTACTCATACATATACACCAATTATACATATCTTCACGTTTGATTCCCAAATGATAATAAAAATGGTCATAAAACATGTAGAAAATTAACGGGATTGAAAATATTATTTTTACACTTGTCAAAGTATTATGCATCATTGGAGCGTCTTTATGGTATGGAGATATTGGATCAAAGAGGCAAGGGTGTTTGTTCGCCAACTCTATGGGATTTTACACGTCTTCTGTAGTCAAAGTAAACTTTGAACGTCCCATTTTTCATATAATGGGGCTGCGCATACAAGCAGAAAACGAGGTGATCGGGGAATATGAGGGGTTTACAATCTCGCAAGTTCATTTAATTGGAATCCCCAATTCATCTTGTGCGCGAATGTGATTTGAATCGTTACATGCAGCGATTACTGAAGTCGGATGAGGATACGCACTAACAAACGTTTACGTTTACGGACTCGTGTAATAAAGCAAAGTGAATTTCGTCGTTTTCGGATATGTCGTGTCGGATACGCATACACATACGCATACGCATATGGAATCACGCACTAGACCGTTATCACTCATTGCCGCTTGACGTTGTAGAGAATGGCCAAGGAGACGCATGTGAAGGTGATAGCGATGGAGACGGCCAGCCAGACCACTTGGACGTGTGTCCCGACAATGGAGACATCAAACTGACGGACTTTAGGAGCTATCAAACTGTTGTTCTTGACCCGGAGGGAGAATCACAAATAGATCCTAACTGGGTCGTGCTGAACGAGGTGACACTTTACTTCGGCCATACTCATGATAAAGGATTTGCTTCAAATTTACCCATTTTTCATTTTTCACTTAAAAAAAGAAGAAAACAAAAAAGCTGCTAGATCTGTTTTCATGTCTCGTATGCCTTTACATGATTTGCAAAAGTAGGCATTTTACATTAACTTTGTTATGTCATGGATTGTAAATTATATCTTGAAAATAGCTTTGGTGTAAAGTGAATCAAGGTCTGCGTTCTTTATTTTGTATATATTTTCACTTTATTGAAAGAGTTGTTCTCCCACATGTGACAGGGTGCAGAGATTGTACAGACGATGAACAGTGATCCCGGCTTGGCTGTAGGTAAGTAACCAAATTAACATGCTCGATTCAGCGTTCCACAAATAATAATAATAATAATAATAATAATAATAATAATAATAATAATAATAATAATAATAATAATAATAATAATAATAATTAGAAAAGATGATTTGCTGCATAGCAAATCAGTGTGTGTGTCTTCAAAGCATATTGGTGTGGCAATGTACAACTATTCCATAACACAGGAGTACAAGTTGGAATGGCATCTCTATCTACTATAGCTTTGAAGTTATTCAAGATTTAAAATTTCTAATGGTGCTATTTAGCATAATTTAAATTGCAACAACTTTTAGTTTTAATTCATTAGCTGTGCAATGGTCAACAACCCCTTAGTAGAAGTTGGTCACATGTAGATTGCGCAGTGTTACAATACTCAAAATTTAAACCCAACATGAACCAAATCGGATGAAAATTGACCAAGTTATGGCAAGATGAAACTTTCAAAGGGCCAAATGACCTTAATCTTTGCCCTTTTGAGGTTACATATTCTTATGAAAATGTGCAGTGTTGCGATACCTACAATTTGAGTCCAACTTGATTAGAATTGGATGGAAATTGGCCCAGTTATGACAAAATGAAACTTTCAAACATCCAAGTGACCTTGACCTTTGACCTTGAGTGGTCACATGTAAAATTCAAAATGTGTAGTGTGACCATAGCTACCATTTGAGTCCAATATGATCAAAATTGGATAAAAATTGACCAAGTTATGGCTAGAAGAATGTTACCATGGAAAGTGGCATTTGACCTTGAGATGACCTCTACCTGAAGTGAACCTTGACCTCAAAAATGACATTTTGGTCTAAAATTGAACTTTGACCTAGACATGACCTTTGACCTTGACATTTGTGATGACCTTTACCTTGCTACGATCAAACTCCTATACACTCGGAACCACATCTACTATAGGATATAAGATATTGAAGATTTAAAACTTTAATTAGCCCACATTTGCATAATTTTGAAAAGCATGACCTCTCATTATAAAGAGGCCAGACTTTATCTATAGAAGTATAATTGTGCCAAGTGTGGAGTTTCTACATGTAATACTTTTCAAATGAAATGTCGGACAAATTTGCCTGTAAAGAAAGAAAGAAAAAGAAAGAAAGAAAGAAAGAAAGAAAGAAAGAAAGAAGAAAGAAAGAAAGAATTCCTAGAAAAACAGAAAAGTGTGTGTCGACACACACACTATAATAATAATAATAATAATGATAATAAGAATAATGATGATGATGATAATAATAATAATAACAATAATAATAATAATAATAATAATAATAATAATAATAATAATAATAATAATAATAATATTAATAATAATAATAACAATAACAATAATAATAATTATAATATTGCTGTGGCTCTCCGCTTCTGTGCCGCGGTCCTGTTTGACACAGGTGGCGTAGGAGGGAAAACAAGGAAAGGAAAGGAAGGGAAAAAACAGATGAGGCGGAGGAAACCATGGTTATTCTAATCAGCTCGTGCTGCCATGTTTTCCAGGACCACAGCTGAGGCAAAGGACCCACCACACACTCTCTCACAACTCTGGTGGGCCCCTGGTCTTAAATATATACCCCTACACTCATCGCTTGTAGTCTCCCCCCCCCCCCAAAAAAAAAAAAAAAACAAACAAACAAACAAACAAACAAACAAAATAAAATAAAATAAAACAAAAACAAAAAAACAAAAAAAAACTTTTCCTCAGACACCCTATCCCCGCCTCTTAGGCTCAGGCATTTCCCATCGGGGACCCCATGGGAGCCCTTATAAGGGCTACCACCATTCCATTTTCTCCATGAAATCTGAAATTCTAATTTACTCTGTTTCTGTCTAGCCCTATCAATTTATTTTTTTTTCTCCCAGCACACTACCAGGCAGTCCTGTACACTTTTAGTACCTTTCCTGCCTCCCAGAAAGCCAAGCTTATAGCCTAAAACCCATGCTACACGTTCCTCTTCCTCTAAACAATGAACTTCTTCTAGACCCTTGCCTTGTTATTATAGCCTTCCCTGTGCCACTTTCTAAAAAATTCTTCTCTTATCTTCCTATATACATCAAACCACAACAGCCAATGATCCACTGTCTCATCTTTCTCTTGTCTACTTACCTTACATTTGCCATTACTACCTCTTGTCCATTTCTGTTTTTTTTTCTTTTCTAGATGGATCCCCCCTGCTCTACTGTGGAAAAGAAGCCTTGATCCCTTCCCACCATCCCACCACAAATTTTTTTAAGGCTTTTCCAGTACTTTGTACGCTTTAAATGTGCTCCCTGACTCCTCTTTTCCAGTATTCAACGAATCAAAATTCATGTAATCTGTCACTCTCCAAACAATCGATTGAAGAGAGTCGTTGTTACAGGTGGGATCTCATGATAACATTCTTAGCCGGCTTGTTGACAGACATTTACATTAGCCAACTGTAGCGGGCGAAAGAACGGACGTCAACAGTGGCAACTTGTAAACAGTAACGTTCATATATCTTTTAAGGAGAAAGATTGATTTATTTATGGGGCATTGTCTTCAAGCTTTCGAGCAAATTTCTCAACAGTAAACGGTGGTTTCATGTCCAGAATGATATAGCTGCGCACGCATGAAATTCAAATTTGTGACCTGTTCGACGTATCATCTTGATGTGGTTCCATACGAGTGTATCGCAATAAAATATGGCAGGCTTTATTGTCTGAGATTTACTTTTTTTTTTTCAAAATTTCTTTTCAGCCGTTGGCTGAGCTCACAGCTAAGCCGACAGCTTTGCTTACTCAAAAAATTCCACCTGGCAAGCAAAATTTGGCACGTTAAACCGGTTTAGCCGACAGTTCAGTCTCTACCATTAAGAATAACAACAATAATTTAACTAGAAAAGAAGATTTGCTTCAAAGCAAATCTGTCTGTGTGCCTTCAAAGTTGTAAATATTAAATGCTACAACTTTTGTCCTTTTCGTACTTCACATTCTATAAAGCTTATGGCTGGATGAAAATTTCAAAGTCCAAATGATCTTGACCTTTGTCCTTTAGAGGTCACATGTAAATTACAAAAATGTAAAGTGTTACAATACCCACGATTTAAGCCCAACATGAACCAAATCAGATGAAAATTGACCAAGTCATGACAAAACTTTCGAAGGGCCGAATGACCTTGACCTTTAGACGTTACATATTAATTACCAAATGTGCGGTGTTGCAATACCTACCATTTGAGTCCAACATGGTTAGAATTGGATGGAAATTGGCCTGGATGAAACTTTCAAAGGTCTGAATGACCTTGACCTTTGACCTTTAGAGGTTACATGTAAGTTTCAAAAATGTGCAGTGTTACAATAGCGACAATTTGAATCCAATATGATCATAATTGGATAAAAATTGACCAAGTTATGGCTAGAAGAAAGCCACCCTCGAAAGTGGTCTTTGACCTTGAGATAACCTCTACCTGAAGAGAACCTTGACCTCTAAATGGCATTTTGGCTTAAAATTGACCTTTGACCTTGACATGACCTTTGACCTTGGCACGACCTTGACATTTGAAATGACCTTTACCTTGCTATGATCGAACACCTATACACTCAGAACCACATCTACTATAGTATATAAGATATTGAAGATTTAAAACTTTAATTAGCCCTCAAGAAAGAAAGAATTCCTAAAAAAACAATATGTCTGTGTTGGCACACAGACATAATTACCACTAATATAAAAACCTGTTGGTACTTTCGGACCTGTACCCACTATCAGTGCAACCTTCTCTCTTAAGCTCCATCTTTCTTCAACATAGGCGGTTGACAGGTCCGACTAGTGCTGCTACTTCTTTCATAGCCTGCGGCGACTTCAGTGTCTGATACAATATTCCTATTCTGGGGCCCACTGCCGCCAACAACTGGTAATTTCAAGCAGTTGTATTTACGTTTTTATGTAATGCTCGCACTGGAAGAGCCCCATTTTGTATTTTTACATAACATTCATTTGACAAATTAACGTCCGGTTAACACTAATCACATATATTTTGGATACTACCCCTTCAAAATATCGAACCGGACTAACCCACAAACTTGGCTGACATTTTGAAAATTGTGGATTCCGCACCTAATGGTTTGTAAATGAGGATAGTAGCATTCGGACGATCTTGGGGGGGTTATAATATATGAAACCAAAAGTGTATAGTTTGCAAATATTTCAGAGCATCAATGATGATATGATATATGCTGTGGCCACAATTCACTTTGATATCCAAACCAAATGTATATTTGTGTGACTGTCCCGCAATCAATCGCGCCATGTTCAAAATGGTGCGTGACTTGCCGGCTCGAGGCATCGTGTCGCATTTGCATTTGTAACTGACGATGATAACTGCTTCAGACATAAACGAGCTGGCAAATTAAAGTTAGATAGTAGGTCATGTTTTAAAAGTACTTTAACGACTGTCTGCCGGGGCAACTCGGAGAACGGATACCTGGAACCTAGCGAAATATTACGATTACGATCACTAATTACCAGAGCTATGTTGTTTCACCGAACAACCGTGGCCATGCCTTATTGAACTTTGTGTTGCTATGCTGTTTCCCCGGCCCAAGTTAACCCTCAAAACAAGTTGAAATAAAATGCTGTGTTTGAGTTGACTTTACTGTTAAATAACGGCACACGACGGCTGCTTCTTCCAACCGGGGCTATGGCTATGCTGTTTCACCGAAAACCCGTGGCTATGCAGCTATGTGCTTTCCCCTGCTCAAGTTAACCCTCCACTCCAGACAAGTTGAAACAAAATACTGTGTTTGAGTTGACTTTAATGCATAATAACGGCACACGATGGCCACTTTCCCGATATTCAGAAAGAGTCGATCAATTTTTATTAGGGAAGGGCGGCTTGATTTTTTTCATATTCTATGTTTCTTAAAAATCTTTTACGGTCGGACCTCGGGCCTTTTTAGTCGGGTCGGTTATCAGAACCACACATATATTTTTGTTAGGCTAGCTGCAAGTTTGTTGAAACGTGTTTAAAATAGATGTTCTTTTCCCTTTTACACATTATCTCCTTTGACGTCAGTCTAATTTGTTACCCGGGCACAGCCGAAGGCACTTTATCTACATAAAATGAAACAAACAAAACAAAACAAAAAACAAAAAAAGACATACAGTTTGAGCTTATTCTTCAGATGACAGTGAGAAACAGAATATAGAACAGAAATGAAACAAAAAACACATACAATGACAACTTATTCTTCAGCTGATAGTTAGCAACTGAATAGAACAGAAATGGCATTCGCAACAAAGTAGACTGTCGTTTGTCACCGTTATGTTTCAAACCATTATAAAGCCAAGCATGGCATAAGACTCGGCATAAAACTTGGTTCCGGTCACCCTGAAACAATGTGAAATCTCCGATGTGATATGTTCTAGGATACCACACGTTCGGCGGTGTTGATTTCAGTGGCACCTTCTTTGTTAACACTGAAGTTGATGACGACTACGCAGGGTTCATCTTCAGTTATCAGGATAGCACCAGCTTTTACGCTGTAATGTGGAAGAAATCAACGCAGACCTATTGGCAATCCACTCCCTTTAGGGCCGTGGCTGAACCCGGCATTCAGCTGAAGGCGGTCAACTCAAATACAGGCCCTGGAGAAATGATGAGGAATTCGTTGTGGCACACCGGAGATACAGAAAACCAGGTATTCAACTTTCATGCATGATCTAATTTCCAACAAAGAATCTGAAATATCATGAAATAAACCATACTTTCCTCGTGTTATTCTAGAATTATATCTTACCCTTTACCTTATCAACAAAACTTTGCCACCTGAATGATCGAAAAAAAATCTCTTGTTAATAGTAAGTAATATACTACAAATCTATTATTACCAGATTACTGTAAGTAAATTAACAGTTCACCTTTACATAAAGAATCGTTTGATACACCCGAAACGGAATAAACTTGCGACATATACTTCAATCTTTTAGCATAAATGATACATTTGGGAAAAAATCAGGGACATTCCTGATACATGCGTTTTATTTTTTACCGTAGTGCATTGTTGCACAGCAACTCTTCCAGTCACCGGCACTCAAATAAAGAAAAAAGCAAGCTGAAGAAGAGAAATTTTGATACACAGTCACCTAAGACAATTGACTCATAAATGAGGTGCACCTTCACACAAAACAGCATTTCGATGGCAGCATAACATAGTGGTAAAAAGAACTATGAATTTAAGATGATATGGAAAGAATGAAATTTAAGAGAATTAATAGCACTTAATTGTGCAAAATCTTAAATTCCCGTGCTCTGTATGCTAAATTGTCATTCTATGATCAGGTGAAACTGCTATGGAAAGATCCAAGAAATATAGGTTGGAAGGAAAAGACGGCATACCGCTGGGAACTTGTTCATCGACCGTCTCTGGGTCTTATCAGGTTTGACTTGCATATTTCCGAGGATTTTGAAACTGTCGACTAAGACTTTATTTTTAAGCTGTCAGTCTAAATTAGATCAGACCGAAGAGGACGCTGAATAATTTTTGGCGAGTCGCGTAAAATTTTTCTGGATGTAGGGCTTATCTGGGTTGGTTTAATTTCTTGACACATAGCCTTTCCTTCCCATGGTGCATATTTGTGACACCTAGCAACCCATGCCGTTTAAGGTGTAAAAGTGGGTCAGCAAAGCCCATTATGTTACAGTGAATCTAAAAGTCCTGAAAGTTTAACCCTGCATATGAGGAAGAATTTTGTATTTATAATCTAATCTACCTGAAGTACATACACAGTCATCCTGTAATTACACCCTGGTGTGATAAAATGAAAGTTTAAAGCTTATTTGACAACATATTGAGAGGTTAAATTTATACCTGCTATATTACAAAAGGTGAGAATCATGAAAGTGACCACAAGATGTGGGCAGTCAACCGTGAACAGGATGGGCAGCACCATCTTAAGGTGAATTTAGACCTAACCCAGATATATCCTATTCTAACTCTGAAGGCTTGCACAAAAGGTCTGCTATATCACAATCGGCTCATGATTATCAAGCAAGCTGGTGAAGCGTCCACAGATATCATTGCTTGTTGATGTTTAGTTTACACATAACTGTGCATGTTCTATGTACAACTCTTTGAGTTACCAAATCTGGGCTTATAAATAAATGCTGTTTTGGGGGAACTTACCACGAAGGGTTGCTCACTCTTTTTGCCAACAAATCTTTAACGCTGGACATACTGGTTCCAGTTAGAAGGAAGGAGGGGGTGGCGACTGGTTGATCAGGCAAGCAGGCGGGCACGCGGATACAAAACGTGCTTGAAGGTTATCTGCACCTTTACATATGCAGAATCATTCCAAATTACAAAGATTATGACAGAACAACTACAGGTGCCTTCTCCTGTGTATACGACTAACTTGCCATGGACACTTCATTAATTTCACAGACACCTTCAGGAGTATAAAAGCACATTTTGTATCTCACCATGTTTAGGCGGAGTCTATATTTTCTGTCTATACATGTGAATGAGTCATGTTAAAGAGTAGTCACTGACCCTGTGTCAACAAAATGCTCAAACAGAAACCCACTAAAGATTTTGCCCAAAAACTCACAAAAATAAAATCTTCAAAAACTCACATTATCGCCACTTACAGAATTAAGACGGTAGAGACCCACCAAGGCAAACCTACATTACCACCAAGTTTGAAAATAATCCACCTAGAGGTTCTTTTGGGGGGGGGGGGGGGGGCTGAACCTGAAACCTGATTTGTAGGGCGGACAGATGGCGGGACAAAAAGCGCAAAAAGTAGCTTGACCTTCTGACTATCAGTTTCGTGATGCTCATTAATGACAAAGTTTCCTATTAGGCTTAATTTCAAAAAGCAGTAAGTCTCTAAATTTCCCATGGACATGGTTTTACACGGGATTCCCAATCATTTAATGTAAATAAAAATGTCTTGCAGGGTGCTGCTGTTTGAAGAGGACAAGTTGGTGGCAGATTCGGGGAATATAATAGACACGACACACCGTGGCGGTCGACTGGGAGTTTTCTGTTTCTCTCAAGAGAAGGTTATCTGGTCAGATCTGGTATACAGGTGTAATGGTAAGCTAGCCAACATTCCAATGTTAACTTTTCATCTTACTTGCTAAGTATAAATGACAGTGTAAAAATTGCTGGAGAGCTTTTCTACTGTGGTAAATTTAAAAGGCCAACTTTGTATTGGGAACATACAAATGTACAGGGATAACGATATTGCTGAGTTTTGGTAATGTGACATAGAAACAAGATGCATATTAATGAATTTTCTTCCCATGAAGCATTTGGCAAAGTGAATAAATGTAAGAAATTTATAAAATTCTTGGGCTCTTAAGTTGAGTAAGAACAGCATGTAAAACCTCAGAGTCAATTTTGTGCAAGGAAAGCAATAATTCTAGGTAGGCAGGGTTGACCCAAATATCTGCATTGTGACCAACACTCCTTCTACTGTACTTTTCGTCCCGTTCCAGAGGCACTTCCACCGGGGGTTACATTTGACCTGGGCAGAAATGGAACGCTGCCCCCCAAATGAACACCAGAACAATTAGGAGTCGTACAAACGTTTTTTTAACAGTCACAGAAAGACATGATGTACCACAACATGCACGAACCAGATCAGCGCTCACATTCTGTCTGTGACAGAGGATAATGTACATTTTCTATGACAGAAGACGTCAGTGTGGTAGGTTGCTTGATGAAGCAACAAAGTCGAAATCTACCAGGCTGGCATTGACTTACCTCTTTTTGTAAGCAACTCAGCACATATTCAATTATACTTTTTTTGTAAGTACAAAATTTTAAGCACCATACAAGTTGCTGAATGAATGTATACATAACAAAGATTTTTAACGTGCATATGGCACTAAGTAAAGTTGTATGAATTTTTATCTCAAGACGTCATGTTTATAATTGGCCTGGGCATGCATAAAAGCTATACTCCTGAGAGAGAGAGAGAGAGAGAGAGAGAGAGAGAGAGAGAGAGAGAGAGAGAGAGAGAGAGAGAGAGAGAGAGAGAGAGAGAGAGAGAGAGAGAGAGAGAGAGAGAGAGAGAGAGAGAGAGAGAGAGAGAGAGAGAGAGAGAGAGAGAGCATTTAGATCTAGTGTAAAGGGTAAGTGTGGGGATAGTTTGATTTGTAATGCCATTCGAATCAACGCTCCTATGGGATAATCGTCTCCCTATCAAACTGTCAGTTCCACCGAAGTCTTTGTGTTCAACTTGAATTTGTGCTTTAGTTAACAGGCACGCACAATGTCTGTAGGCATTTTACCCTATGATTCAAACACCCAGCTTTAAGAATTCTCATAAAAATGAACAAGGCTCGCAACATCCCAACTGATACCTCCTGCCGTGCCGCAGCATTGAGCTTAACAGAAGGTGTTTAGAAGGGCCTCAATCTCTTCCACAAAATGTGTCTATAAAAGAAGGCAGGGGTGGTGTCTTGGTGCATGTACCATAAGACAGTATATATGTATATAAGCAAGAACTTGGGATACAATATTTATCTATAAATATAGGCTTCTTTGCTTTCATTTCATTTTCATACATTCTTCAAATTAAAATTGGACTCCTTCGCAAATACAAGGTCAAGGCAGGGCCGCGTTATCTACGAACAGCAGGTCCCAGGCCTGGTAAAAATGAGTCCCGGAATTGAAGCCTGTGAAACCTGTTTTTCCTGCTGATGATCAGTTTATAAAGTCACTTGGCTGTTGAAGCCTTGAATTATCGATTTTTTTATTTTTGCATCAAATGTGATAATATTAATTCAGGTATAGGGTTAGACACAGAGAGTGACTGAATTTGCAATGGGGCAGAGTTTTTTTTTTTTCTTTTTTGAATACACGGAAGATGTGGCACTATTGCTCCTGCTTGTATAAATATGCAAACTCTTCATTTGACTGAGCTGGTGCACAAAGCTCATTTCTTTTCTTTTTTGGGGGGTGAAGGTGGGTGGAAATTACCAATTCAAAGACATGTTTCCGGTTCGTTTGGGATTGTCAGATGTTGAACAACTGCATGACACCCTAAAACTGCGTGCACGTGCATTAAGGGCCTGGCATTTCCAATGTCATGTTAAACCTAACCTGTCACAGACAATTTTTTCTTATATTTCTCCGCGTTAAGACATATATGTCAAACCAATGTGCCTGTCGAGTTAAATTCATGTTGTTTGCTGAGTTACCCTCCCATTGACAATGTATTGAGACTGCACCACCAAGGACCTGCTAAGTGAAACCTGGTCCATTTTTGTAATTTACATGTCACCTGTAAAGATCAGGGTCATTTGGGCCTATGGAACTCGGTCAAATTTTTATCCAATCCTGATTATGTTGGACTCAAATTGTAGATATTGTAACACTGCACATTTTTGTAATTTACATATGACCTCCAACAGTCAAGGTCATTTGGACCTTTGATATTTTTATTTTTAACTCTTATCAATTTTCATCCAATTTTAACCATAAATGATCCAAATTGAAGGAACTGCAACACTGCATATTTTGTAATTTACATGTAACATCTAAAGGTCAATGTTATTTGGACCTTCGAAATGTTCATCTAGCCATCACTTGGTCAGTTTGTATCCAATTTTAACAAAGTTGGACTCAAAGTGTAGGCATTGCAGCACTGTACATTTTCGTAATTTACATCTGACCTCTAACGGTCAAAGGCCAAGGTTATTATGCCACTTGACATTTTCTTCTAGTCCTAACTCTGTCAATTTTATCCAATTTTGATTGTATTGCGCTTATATTGGATATACTGTTACACTGTACATTTTTGTGATTTACATGTGACCTTTAAAGGTCAATGTCATTTGGACTTTTGAAATATTTATGAAGCCATAACTATATGTCAGTTTTCATCCAATTTTAAACATGTTGGACTCAAATTGTAGGTATTGCAGCTCTGCACATTTTTATAATTTAAATGAGACCTCTAAAGGTCAAGGTCATTTTTTTCTTCTGGTCATAACTTGGTCAATTTTTATCAGATTTAGATCATGTTGGGCTTAAACTGTAAATAATGTAACACATCACAATTTTTGTAATCACGTGACCTCTAAATTTCAAAGGTCAAGGTCATTTGGACCTCTGAAATACTGCTGGAGTCATAACTCAATTTTCATCTAATTTCAACAATGTTGGATCCAAATTGTAGGTATTGGTATGCTGCATATTTTTGCAATTTGCATGTGACCTCTAAAGGTCAAAGGTTGAGGTTACTTGGCCCTCTGAAATTTTCATCTAGCCATAACTTGGTTAATTTGCATCTGATTTGGTTCACGTTGGGATTGAAAAAAAGGATACTGTAACACTGAACATTTTTGTAATTTACATGGGAGCTCTAAAGGTCAAAAGTGAAGGTCATTCGGGCCTTTCAATTTTCATCTAGGCATAACTTGGTCGATTTCCATCCAATTTTAGTCATTTCAGGCGAAAATTATAGATAAAGCAACAGTGCACTTTTTTGTACTGTAAATGCATGTATAAATTTTCAGTTTTTGTATTTTTAACATTTCACTGTAGTTTTGATTTCATTGTTTGGACATAATTCCTATTCACACAATGTTAAAATACTATTTCACTGTGTTTTTATTTTCACGGATTTTGTTACATCAGCAAAATAAGCAAAAAATAAGAGTAAAGCAATGTTAAAGCAATTTACAGTAATTAACATGTGATCTCTAAAGGTCAAATGTCAAGGTCATTCGGATTTTGATATTTTCATCTGGCCATAAGCTTCGAGGAATGTGAAGTACTAAAGGACAAAAGTTGTAGCATTTAATATTTACAACTTTTGAAGGCACACAGTTTCGCTTTGAAGCAAATCATCTTTTCTAGTTCTTTCTTTTTCTCTTTACAAGCAAATTTGTCCAACATTTCATTTGAATACTATTGTACATAGAAACTCCAAACTTGGCATGATTATACCTGCATACATGAAGTCTCGAGTTTTCATAAGGCGGCTTGACGGTTTTGAAAAATTATACAAATTAGGGCCATTTGAAAATTCAAATCTTGAAGGTCCTTAAACTCTAATAGGTATAGGTGTCAATCCAACTTTTTCATAGGTTTCAACACAGCATATTTTTTATAATTTACATGTGACCTGTAAAGGTCAAAGGTCAAGGTCATTTTGCCATTTGAAATTTTCTTCTAGTCGTAACTTGGTCAATTTTCAGCCGATTTTGACCATCTTGGTCTCAAATTGTAGATATTGTAACACTGCACATTTTTGTAATATACATTGGACCCTTTAAAGTCAAAGGTCAATGTCATCTAGACCTTTGAGTTTCATTCAGCCAGAACTTGGTCAAAGTTGTAGCATTTAATATTTACAACTATTATATGATCAACGTTGCTCAAAAGTTTCAAATTTCTAAGCTAGGAAACATCAAAAGGACCAGATACTCTGGTCCGGCACTTTGCTGATCATATAAATCGTAATTTGTAGAACATATCAGTCTTATCCTGATAATAGATTGTAAGTTGTGTGGCTGAGACCAAATACAAAAGGATGAACCACACCTGGTTCAAAATTAATTAAAAGACAATCAGAAATATGTGGATCAATGCCCTCCCCCCCCCCCCCCCCCCCACCTCATTTATAACCTTGCTAATCACAGGCCTCATTTGAGAATGACTGTAGTCAATAAAAATAGGCTATCACTGTGACCCAGATACTTGACCTATTGACCTATTTTTATGGATGACACACTCTTGGGTCCAGATACAGAGGTGTGTAAATTTTCATGACTGTAAGTCAAAGGACAACAGAATCATAGCACGAGCATGAAGTGTAATGAAGCTTTAAATGAATGTATCACCGTGACCCAGATACTTGACCTAGTGACCTTCTTATGTTTGAAGACACCTTCAGGACAAGATGTGTGTGTGTGTGTGAAGTTTCATGAAACTAAGTTAAATAGTAAAGGAATTATAGCACTGACATTATTTTACAAGAGTATGTCACTGTGATATAGATACTTGACCTAGTGACCTACTTTAGACTCATGACACACCCTTATGTCCACATGCACCTGTGAGTACAGTTTCATTATTCAAAGTTGAAGGACAAGGGAATTATAGCTCAGACATGAATAGTGGAAACCCAGATACTTGACCTAGTAACCTACTTTTGTTTCGTGACACACCTTTAGGTCAAGATATATGTGGATGTCAAGTTTCATGAAACTAAGTTAAACAGTAAGGGAATAATAGCCCGGATATGATTTTACAAGGATATGTCATCGGTGTGTGTGTGAAATTTCATGAAACTAAGTTAAATAAAGAAATTACAGCCCGGACATGATTTTACAAGAATATGTCACTGTGACCCAGATACTTGACCTGCTGACTTACTTTTGGTACATGATGTACCCTTATTTGTAGATACATCTGTGTGTACAGTTTCATTAATCTAAGTTACATAGTAAAGGAATTACAGCCTGGACACGATTTTACAAGAATATGTCATTGTGACCCTGATACTTGACCAAACGACATAATTTTGGTAAATAATAATGATAATAATAATAATAATAATAATAATAATAATAATAATAATAATAATAATAATAATAATAATGTGGCTCTCCGCTTGTCTGCTGCGGTCCTGTGTCACAGTGTGACAAAGGTGGCCTAGAAAAAAAAAGAGAGGGATTTATATAGGCAGAGCCTGTTTCCCGATTGCTTTTTTGAATAAAAATATGTTTAAACCAAAAAAAAACAGGACATGAGGCGGGCGAAACCATGGTAATCAATACCAGCTTGTGCTGTTTTCCAGGACCAGAGCCAAGGCAAACGGTCCACCACCCACTCTCTCACAGCTGTGGTGGGCCCTTGATCCTGGGTATATCCCCCTACACTCATTGCTTGTTCTTTCTGGAAAAAAAAAATCCCTCACACACCCTATCCCCGCCTCCAAGACTCAGGCTTTTCCCATGGGAGCCCTTATAAAGGCTACCACCATTCCCTTCCCTCCCTGTACTCTGGGATTCTAATTTAACCTGTTGCCTTCTAACTCTATTACTTCATTCCTTTTCCCCCAGCATCCTACCAGGTAGTCCACGACACACCCTTATGTCCAGATGCACCTTTGTGTAAAGTTCCATTAATTTAAGTTGAATGACAATCGAATTATAGTCCGGACACAGAATGTGGATGCATGGATGCATGGAAAAAGCAATTTCTATATGCTCTCCTCCATTGGGGGGGGGGGGGGGCATAAACATTGAGTAAATCACATGTACAGTAATACAGTGGTACCTGCTATTTAAGACCACCCCTACAGCCAACAAAAAGTGGTCTCATACTGCAGGTGGTCTTAAATTGAAGGTATATTTAACATGTAAATACAGCAGAGGGTCTTGAAAGAGTGGTCTTAAAAAGACATGTGGTCTTAAATTGGAGGTGGTCTTTAGAGCAGGTACCACTGTACACAAGATGGCAATGTCAGAATCTCTCCAGATTACTCCCCCCCCCCCCCCCCTTCCATTTAAGAGGTCATCTAGCCACTGGAATTTAAATACATTATAGGCCCTGCTGTATCCAAGCAGTTGCCTGTAGAAGTGTAGCATTGTTTATATTCTTACAGACAGTCAACTGACGAAACAGCAGACTGGATCATGATGAGCTCAGGCTTCTAAAAACCTACCCCATAATTCTGCCCAGCCTTATATGCAACCAAATGGCTTGCAGTACAATTAGTCCAACAAAACTGAACAAAATTAATAACTCGGACTGTGACAGTCCTGTGGTCAGCTGACCTTGGCTGCACAGGGTAAAGTGGTCCTGTGAACTTCAGAATATCAAGGTCACCTTTGTTTAAATAAGACCAAGGTCATTCAAGGTCAAAATTAACAAAACCAAAAGAAACCCCATATGTACTTTCCTTTTGATGTAAAATTATAACTGAGGCGGCATGATCCACTATAGCTGAAATATCAGCCAATATGTCGATTGACCTTTCCATGTTGCTCAAGGTCAAAACTAACATCAAAAGAAAGCCACCTTGGGGATTTTTTGTAGGATTTTGCCAAAAGTGAAAAAGAAATCTAAAAATCGCTGAAGCGTGACGCTTTCAAAAAATTGATAGAGACCCACTCAAGGTAGATGTCCATCAGTTTGAAGTGGGTCTGTTTGACAGTTTTGGACAGGAAGTCAAAAAATAGGAACTACAATTACAATGCCCAATGACCTGCACAGTAATAGACAGGAAGGTATGCATTAACTGACAAGTATCCACATTGAACAACTTGTTAAGAATCCAAGATCCACAGTATCAACACCTTCTGTAAAGTATTGTTTGATGTTTCCACAAGCTACATTTTCATCGAGCTTCAAAACAATCTCAGTGCCAAGTCAAATGTGGCAAGAGTATTTAAAATAAATTAAATAATTTAAAAAATATAGTGCCGCCTATTGAACAATCTAAGGAGTACAGTTCCCAAGAAGTATTCCTACAAGACTTTTAAGCAAGTGGAATGGCAGTTTCAATGTAGATTTTGAAGATTTTAACCAAAAAATGAGTGTAAAATGCATAAAAAATGTTTAAAAAATGCCTGGAGCATGACCATTTCAACAAAGTTGTTAGACCCACTCTATGTTAATCCCAAAAATATTTAATGTGGATCTGGCAGATAGTTTTGCAGAAGCTGAAAATCTAAATTGTGGATGCCAGATGGCTGAAGGACAAAGGCCCATCACATAAGCTCAGCTGACTTTTCAGTGACCATAACAAATCCTCCACACCACAGTTTGGCCAGAGACAGTGGCCACATCCTAGACAGACTTACAATGAATGCCAACCCATTTTACAAGCTCTGCAGGCAGGCGACTGAATAAAGCTAATAACACGACCATCAGTAAAATTATGATGTTACAGTGCTAGAGATAGCTTTTGGATTGATTTTTATCTCCTTGGCTTATATGCTGAGAGGGCAAAGCTGTCACCATGTCTGGGCAAGTGCCCGGTGTTCAGTTTTTTGGGTTTTTTTTCCTAGGCTGAAGCTGTATTGCACAACAACACATTTGTGAGAAATTTGACATGCACATTTACGGAGCATAAAGGATGCCATACCCAATCCAATCAATTTGCCAATCACAGGAAAATGGAACTCCTCACAGTGAAACCACATGGTCAGCACTGGCATCACTTTGATCACAAAAATACAGTGCATGTACACAAGAGTTTCTTTCAGAAGTGAAAATAATAAGATCATGACAGTCCTGTGCTCTGCCGACTTGCAACTGCTGTTTCAGCATGTCGGACTTTACTGCTATATTACATACACTGTATTTGCACTTGCCCATAAAAAAACAAATGTTTAGGTATTTTCCTATTTTAATAGTACCCATGTGCCTTGGACCCACCAGTACCTAGTTATAAGCCAGTAGGTCAAATTTGCCGAGTCAGCAAAAATCTTGAATTCTACTGTATGCTGTATCATTGCATCATCATCTCCACTTCAATTTTTTGTGACGGTCCATCTGAGCAATATCTGTGTGTAAAAAGCACAGTATTCCATAAACCAGTTATCATTTTATTGCAATAAATGCACTATACTGCTATGGTATACTCATATACTTGTGCACTCATTGACACATGATCCCAAAGTTTGATATATCATAATTTCATCAAACCTTAACATGATCCCATCATCTTTTTTATTTATGTAATAAAAATGCTCACGTAACCTGTCCATCAATGCCCGAGATGTTTGGCCGACATATTGTTTGTTGCAAGTTAAGCATGTTAAAAGATAGTGTTTACAGGAGCCCCCTTCCACTGAAAAAAATTTCCGCCCTGTGTGCGAGCTTATGGCCGAGCCCGACACATCCATTTTAGGGCAGTATCTGCAAGTTCGAGAGTGGCACGAGTTCATATCAGAGTCATGTTCATTGGGAATGGCTTCTTGGTCTGGGGACTATCTGATGCGTGATTTTACCAGGATATCCTCGAGGTTGGTGCCTTTCCGAAACCCTAAAATCACTTCCTTGTCATCCAAGACCTGGCCATACTTTGAGGCTGAAATGGTGCCCCAATTGTTCTGGATAATGTTCTTTAAGGGTGGTAGTGTAGGATGAAATTTTGTGATTAAGAACAGTTTGCTCTGTTCTCTGTTCTGGGTGCATGGTGTGGTCCTGTTTTGTGGACCGGTCCAGAGCTCGAACTTTTTCCAGTGGGTTCTGTAGGCAATGTGTTGGGTAGCCCCGTGCTGCTTAGAAAAACAAGATCTTTCTCGAGTGTGCTTCCAAATCCTGCTGGTGGATGGAGATTCTTTTGACGCGTAACAGCTGGCCATATGGGCCAGCTGTTTTGCAGTGCTTAGGATGCACAGACCTATAATGCAGGTATGTGTGTGCGTGTCCGTTGGTTTGGTATACAACGAAGTACACAATTTGTTATTTGAGTCAAACTTGACTAGTGTGTCCTAGTAACGAAGTTGAAGAGAGATTTGTTCCTCTGTAAATTCAATGGTTGGGTGGCACGAATTCAGATGATTGACAAATTCATGGAGACTAGTTTTCCCATGTGTCCAAATACAAACAAGAGGGCTGTGTGAACAGCCCGTGCCTCAGCTGATCTTGACATTCATCACACTTGCAGCTCTTTGAACTTGGGAAAGGATCAAGGACACCATGTTCTGAGTAAGTCTAACCTTTATAGAAGAACACCTACATGTGCAACATCAAAGTTCAAGTAATTCTCAAGTTATAATGAAGAGTAAAATTCATGTATGTTGCACTGTGACCCCACAAACGAGGTCAAGGTCATTCATGTACTGTCTAAGCATGACCTTCATACAGAATAATTAACATGTGTAGCTGACTCAAAACAGATCTCAAGTTATCAAGTAAACAGTAAATTTCGTGTCAGTTGTCCTGTGAATTAGCATTAGAATGCCCATTGACTTACATAGTAATCAATAGGAAAGCTGCATTGAACGATAAATACCCGAATTGAAAATCCTTTAAAATCAGGAATCCAAAGCGGTGCCACCTAGTAAACAACTGTTTGACCCTTCCACAACAACATATCCATCACATCTCAGCTTAATCTGAGGGACTGTTCTGACAAGTGAAAAATAGCAAAACCGTACAAAAAATTCATAAAAAAATTGCAGTGCCACCTGGTGAACAAATTGGGAACTAGGTGTCCCCTGGGGTGTCTATGTACAATATCAAAGCAATTGGGTACGCAGCTTCGGAGAAGAAGATTTTTTAAGATTTGTCCAAAAAAAAAATCATTAAAAATCCAAAAATCACTGGAGCATGAACATTTGAACAAAATTGGTAGAAACCCACCCAAGGTACATTGCCACCAAGTTTGAAGTTAATCTGGATGACGGTTTTGGAAAAGAAGTAGAAAATGTGAATTAGCATTAGAATGACCATTGACTTCCATAGTAATCAATAGGAAAGCTGCATTGACCGACAAGTACCCGAACTGAAAAAATCGTTAAAAATCAGGAATCTGCAGCAAAAAAGAACAAAAAAATTCATTAAAAATCCAAAAATCACTGGACTGCGACCATTTGAACAAACTTGGTAGAGACCCACCCAAGGCACATTTCCACCAAGTTTGAAGTGAATCTGGCTCACGGTTTTTGAGAAGAAGTCGAAAATGTGAATTGTGGACGACGGACGGACGGACGGACGGACAACGGACCCTCAAAAAACCTCAGCTGACTGACAAGTCAGCTGAGGTAAAAATATTGATAAATCTCCACCATACCTCTGGTAGCAGTGGGAATTTCAGCAGCTTGTTTGCTTCCAATTCATCCATGAAAATGTTGGCATATGAAGGAGCCACCTTGGTCCCCATGGCAGTGCCACTGATTTGTAAATAATGCTCACCATTGTGTTCAAAATTGTTGCAGTACAAGACCAGCCTAAGTAATTGGACTAACTCATGAGAGGCTGGTTTATCTTGGGGGCCTCTGTGGTGTAACCAGGCCCTTGCTGCTGCCTGCAGACCTTCTGATATGGGGATGTTTGTGTATAATGATGAAACATCCAAGGTAACCAAAAAAGTGCCCTCTGGGAGTGGGGGAAGTGACTCTATTTTGTTAACAAAGTCATTGGTATCGTTGATGTAACTGGGAATGTTTGCTACTAGGGGTCTTAGAAAAAAAATCTACAAAGCCAGAGATTTTTTCTGTGGGGCAATCGTTTGCGCTCAAAATAGGTCGACCTGGTGGCGGTAAAATATTTTAGGTAATATGTAAAACAAGGGACCCTTGGTTCCTCTATGAAAAGAAACTTGTATGAAAAAAAAAAAAAAGGAAAACGTTGTAGCATCACTTAGTGGCCAAAATGTGAACTACATAACCCCACTTGAAACTGCATGCAATATCAAAGCAATATGTTGAGCAGTTCATGAAATGAAATTTTTATGTTTTTTCACAAAACAGAATAAATTAAATTAAATTAAATTCATAAAAAAACAAAAAAAAAATTATTGTATCACCATCTCCTTCCCAAGGCCCACAGAAGCCCATCTGAGGTACATCTACTTACCTTTAGAATAAGAAAGGTCCGAGTTAGCTCTAAGGTGTGTTTGCCCCAATACACAACTGAACACACAAACATTTGGAGGGCTACAGCTGTGTATTCCCATTAGTTTGTATGTTAAAGCAACCTTAAATAAACTAGTCACTTATGTAGCTGTGGTTATGTTTTTTGTGAGGTAGTTAGTCATGCATCTAGATTTACTCTCTGAAATTTGGTGTTTCCATGTGCAGTAGTTTTCAAGTTATTAAGTTGCAAATTACATTGTAAAGCAAAAGGAACACCGAACCCTAGCCCTCTACTGACTGCAGTGCCCTCTTTTAGGCAGTTCTTGAACCTTCTGTTCTAGCCCTTGTCTATTGACATATCCTCATCATTTTAACAAACATGTGTAGCCAAATAAAGACACTCTTTATCCAGGAATATTGCTATTGAAATAATGGCATACTTGTCACAACTTCAAAACAATAAACTGAGGACCAATTTACAAAAGATAAACTATGTGTTCTTCTTCTTCTTGATATCTTTATTCACTAAATATGGGCAGATGGGTCCCAATCTTTCGATTGGCATGTAGTCCACACATAGCCCAATCCAATCACATATACTTTTGCCATACTGAGGTGAAGAAGTACAAAGTTTCAGACTTGTACAGTTGCCTTCTTCCATTTGAACCTGCATTGTAACGCTAAACCTTCAAACAGTATAATATTTACTGACATCAGCAAAATCCCAAGTACCACATTTTTAACTGACAGTTCAGTTGATTCCATGTCATTTACTCATATAATATATCCTTTCATAAGCTGATAGTCCAGTGTACTTTCTGTGTTTGTTGGCTGTTTTCAAACAGGCTTAGATTATTTCATCAGACAGTTGATAAAAAAAAAAAAAAATTCTCTCCAGGATGCTTAACACCTCTGTAAGCAAGTATATTAAGTAAGCTTTATTCATAAGGATCGCAAATCTGAAGAAGTCAGGGTTCTAGTCCATTCTCAATTTTTCTGAGCCATTCTTCTGTGGATGTCCAATGGTATCCTGTGCTCTGTAGAACGTCACCCAGTATAACCAGTCTGCATAAATTCTATTTGTTTGCATTCCTTCTGCACATCACCACTTTCCTCCCACTTTAAATTAGCCTGCCATTCACGATCACACATCAAACACTGTCCACATAATATACATTTTGAAGTGTTCTGATGGTGCTCAACAACATGTCCACTTTTGTATTGCCTGTAATGCAGTTTATAATACCCTGGTATTGTCTAACGGAATTGGATGGAACTGATCCGTAATCCTATACAATCTTTGCCAATTTCAGTGGCCTGAAAGTACAAAAAAGTAAAAAATCGTAAATACTATGTATGTATGTATGTATGTATGTATGTATGTATGTATGTATGTATGTATATGAACACATTTAAATGAAGACATTCAACCATGTTGTAACATCCCTTGAAGAGATAAAGAAAGCTCTGGAGGGACTACTAAAAATGTACTTTCATGCCTGACTGGTCAGGTTTTTCAACGTTCATGAAATGATCATTATAGATAACAATTCAGTGTTGAACTTGCAAATTTTTGCAAAGTGTTAACAATGAGTCTGTACTACATTCACAAGCTTCAAGGTATCAGATAAAATAAATAACCCCCCAAAATTTGATTTCTTTTGAAACTGCAGAGGAATGCAAAATTTCATTTTTTGGTGACAATACAGTCCCAGTCTTGAGCATGAACAACTGTCTAAATCTGCAGTTACATGAATTTTTTGGTGACTAGCCTCTCCTTTAAGGCCAAAATGTTATGCAAATGCTTGCAACCTATAAATCTAGGTATAATCCGCACACACAGGAGTTCCGAAATGGTCATGAAATATTGTACATTCATCAAGCAAAACCATCACTACCTTTCACAAACTTGGATTATAGTGACAAGACGTTGATCAACAACTGTTTTTTTTTTAAAACTTTCACTTCCTTTTATCACTCAATTTATAGGTGACTAACATTTCTTTCAGATCGTAATCACGTTACTTTGTCCCTCTCTAATTCTAATTTTCATGACTGCTGAGTGGTGGAGGTAATACTGGTAACAGTAGTAGATGTACGTATCGAGTTTCTGTACACAGCTACAGCCATGCTCACAATTTTTATGGCTATAATAAGTAAGTGAGAAAGCATATTCAGATATTGGTAAGAGTACTAGACTGGTACAGACCTGTGTAACTCTGCAGACTTGACCTTTGAAATCTGGTAGATAGCATGCCCCACTTAGAGGACACTTCACCACTGGCTTGCCCCTGCACAAAGACAGTTATTTTAGCAACTCTTTTGGCAACACAGGTTACATGCAGAAAGACTTAAGTGTACAAAAATTTACCACGACTTTATAGTTGCATACTCACTTTTCACACACAATCATTACAAACAAACTTCTTTCTTCAGGATTTATGAGCATGGAACACTGCCAACACAGATCAGTTCAGTACCCTTGAGGTTAAGTTCTGTTTACAAGGTGGCAAAGTAACACAGCTTTGCAGCACTTAAAAAACCCGGGTCATTTCATGACAATCTCGTGAAGCTATTCATTCTCAACGCTGATGCAAAAACTTCTACATGTACATATGTGATGACTGTTTTCAAAACTAGGATTAACGTTCCACATTTCAGCATACTGATCTACGATATGACTTCAAAGACAAGACAAAATAATCTGTCGGTGCTTATATCAAAGGGGAAATGTTTGCGGCACATGGTCTTCAACGAAGTTAGATAAATATCCACAGTGCCCAGTAAATCTTAGTGTTAATGTTACCAAATGATCCATAACGTCTACCAGATGCACTCCTGAGTGGAAGTGCATGTATATACCTGTCCCTATCCACTACCAACATGCAGCCTACTCACTTGTATATAGGCGTGTAGGATGCAGCACACACATCAAATGGGTTGTGTTGATCGTACATCAGTTCATGTGCATCTGTAGGGTTCTTTTCACATGCTACCAGAATTTTTCTTGTCTGTCGAAATGGGAAACCAACCATAAACATCACAGTTCACAAAAATGTGTCATGAAACTGAAGATTGGCATTGGTTGTTTTCAGACTTAAATCTATGAAGATTATTATAACAAGCACATTATGCTTCATGTTTGCCTCCTATTTTTTTTTTCTTTTTGTTGTAGTTTTTTGTAGGTTTTTTTTTTTTGTCTTTTTGTTTTTTCAAACTGAAAATAAAACAAGTGGAGGTTTTTACATCCAGGTACCAACAAATAATTACAGATCTAGAGTTGAAAAAAGTGACATGATTAAATAAATTCCAAGCACTTTCAAATACTAACATGTAAGTTTTCAAACTTCAAAGTGCCCCTGCCTAAAAATTGAAGTTTTTGCAAAATTTAGTGCAGGAAATCACACAAGTTTAAGATTTTGGTGTTTTGTTACGTATGTCAATGACAGTGACAAAGGACTAGTGTTTTCATGACAGCATGTAAGTTTGCACTTACATGTAACTTTTGGTTCTTTTGACACACATTTTTTCAGCAACAAAACTTTAGTTTCCAAGTTTTTTCTCAACTGATTTAAAAATCAAAGGTTTCAAAAGCCTTTTCTCAAACATATTTTTATTTTCAAGGCATTTTATACTTGTGGGACCCTTGATTAGCATGTTTTTCTTCAGAGACTGTTTCCCAATGCTGTACCATTAGAAAACAATGCTGCGCTTTGCTTCACGCTTATCACTTTCACGTGGGGCTTCTGCAATGATCACATTCACGTTTTAAGAATTTAACAGCTGCAAACTTAAAGCCTGAACTTCTAACACAATTCTACGCATACATTTCTTTTGATAAAACAAGACTATCTTTTGCTTTACTGAAAGCTAAGTCTTCCTTTTAGTTAAAAGTTCCAAAACACTTGTTGCTGACACACAATTTCCCTTTTTTTCTCTGACACACTTCTTTCTTTTTCTATCTGTAGTGGTAAAGCTTGTGTTTCACAGCATCCTGTTTAATATGTTCATGTTTGTTGTATGTACCTTAAAACACAAATTTCACTGTGATAAACTTTTCAAACGTGCCAAGTCCAAAAGGCAAATTACACATTAAACTTTCATTTCCTTACTTGTTGTGCCACTTCTGGCCTTGGTCCTAGTTCTAATAGTCTTCTAGCAAATGAAGCTGCAGTCTTGTAGTTTTTGAGTTTGAAGAATAAGTTGAGTGCTGTTCTGAGTGTGAGGATCAAATGTACAGGCTGCAGGTTACAGTGGGTGAAATAGGCTGCCATCTGGTGAGCAAAAACAAAACCACAATCATCCAGCACTCCTCAACATGTATACATTCATGTATCTTTAGAGCTCCAGAAAAAAATGCATGGGGAAATCTCCACACATACTATGAACAAACTTACAAAGCCTTTTATCTCATAAGTAACTGCTGTACAGTAGAACCAAATCAAATGACAAAATTGTACTTATGAGTTGCATATCTAAATTTAATGACCGAACTTGATCAAGCAGACTGTACTCTGCAGACTATGAACAAAATGCAAAAATTTATTCTTTATTCTTATCAAACAATGTACAAAAAACAAAACAAAAAAACACATACAATGACTTATCAACAATGAGAACCTTTTGATTTGAAATTTTGTTGACTCTCCTGTAGCTTTTTATGGGTGACTGCTTGTCTCTACTCAGGAGTGAAAATTGTTTCTTCACATTGACATTGGAACATGAATGTTGATGCTTCAGTAACTCTTGAATCTGTTTGCTGACATTGTTGGGTTTTAAATTTATGAATATGACTAATGTTTTTTTGAACCAGATAACACGACTTTACCTCACATATCCTCTTCTGTTGATCTAGTGTCTCTTTGGGCATCTCTTTCCTTTTATGTTCCATCATTAGTCCCACAATGTATTCCCTACAGATCTCAATCAGCTGTTGGGCTTCTGTAATCTCTTGTTTGTTGTCCACTACCAGCAGCGGTACACTCAGAAGTATGCTCCTGAACCTCTCAATGGCATCGCCAAACTTGCCCTGTGTGGTCATCTGGTATGCCGTCTGTAGTCGCTGAACCAGATCGTTCAGTTTGAGGCCCACAGCAGGCTGGCCAGCACGGGCTCCAGCTTCTTTCCTGAAATGCATCAGATAAATGCACTCACAAACTATATGCAGCTAGTTACAACACACTGGATCGGCTGCTTACACAGGATCACATACTGTACACTGAATCAGCTGGTTACACAGAAACACTTAGAACATTGCTGCAAAAGCAGGTTTACATGGGAACTTGTACACATTACTGCATCAACTTTGTTACTCAGGAATACCTGTACAGTACACTAAATCAGTTGGTTATATTGTAATTATTTTTACAATACCCTGTGGCAGCTTGGTTGCATTTGAATGCTCGTGTAAACATTCCATCAGCTGCTTATACAGTGATTCTTTCTACAGCACACTGCATCAGCCGGTTACAGAGTGATTCCTTTCACAGCACACTGCATCTACACTGCACCAGCTAGTTACACCTGCATACTTTTGTAGTACATGTACACGCCACTAGGTGTCGCTGGCTATCCAGGAATATGATACTTGTACCAAAATATTGCATCGTTTGGTAACATGGCGTATAAACCTTTGGAAATCACACCAATTTGGAGTGAACATCTTGATCTCACACTAGAACTGATATTGAATAAATGTCTTACTGATAATGCCTGCCACTCTTCCAGAGCACAGGCCAGCAACAATTTTGGCCACACATTTTTTTTTTTTTTTGGTTCAAATAAGGTGATAAGAAAAACAAACAAAATCATTAAAATTACCTTGTTCAAACAGTTTAATATTCTCTGTGTGGTTGGACATTATAAAGCAAAATGTTCTCACATTAAAGTAGTATACTTCAACAGAAACAAAACCCTCACCAGTTTCTGTGCGGATGGCCAAAGAGAGGAGGCAATGAAGACAGGGCAATGTAACAACTCCTGGATCGCGCAAACGCCTGCAGGAACAGCTGCCTGAGTGGAGCAAAGTTGACCACACCCACTTGGTCATGTAGGAGCTGTTGAAGAAAGCCGATCAGCATGACAAAACCTACTCAATGTACTTCCACTATGATTTATTCATGTTTTGTTCTCTTTACAAAAGGCTACAAGTACAGTTTACAGCTGAATGGCACATGTATATATGTCTGTGGTGCTGTGTTAATGTGTTGCAGTGTAGCCTTTCGCAATACCAAATGTGTACATGTGACACTGCCCTTCCGTACAGTTCACATGCACCTTATTGCAAAAGATGGGTCATTCAAACTTAGAAAATTATGCATACATTTTTAAATGAATTTTGAACTCACTGTTCATTCTTGCACTGACATTCAATAGGATCTGAATGACTACCAGAATATGATGGCAGACCTAAAACAGTAGCCAGATACACACTACAGTATGAGCACGCAATTCAGATGTAAAAGAAATGTATCGTGTCACATTTGACAGCAAACTGTATGACTTTAAATAGGTTTTGAATGTGAACAAGGTACAGTGTACAACAAACTATGCAAAGACAATTTGGAGATTTGACGTCAATGGCTTTTACCAACAAAAATTACCTTTTCAAAGTTTCATACAAAAAAAACACAGAAGTGTAAATATGGTTTAAGAGTAATAAAGTCCCACAAACTTACCCTCATGGCAGTCTCAAAGGAGCCTGCCAAGACATGGTCCACTGGCAACTGCGAGTTATTACACCACACCTGCAAAACATAAAAATGTCACATTTGCAAAACTTTGCTGTGGTATACAGATCATTTTCGCTTTCTTCGCCGTTTCTCATACCTTATTTATGTTTAAACCATACAAGTAACATAAAGTCTATTTTTCATCACTCACATTAATAATTCACATTTTTACCGTATTTCAATACCAATGTAATCATTTGCATATTGGCTTTTTTTTTTTTTAAATTCCCGTGGGCAGCCTTTTATAATATTGCCATTGTGCACCACATGAAAAGATCAGTGGAGCTAAAAAAGAATACACTGTTCAGCGTGTGGTCAAACAACCTTTGTTCATTCCTCCCACATGCACATTCATAGCTGCAGCAACTGTAATTACACATGTATTATGCACAAATGTCGTGAAAGAGCAATAAAAAACTACAAGGTGTCACTGACCTGCGTCTGACTTGTGCCCTTGGTGGGTGGGATGAAGTAACCCTCCTCGCCGCAACCTGCAGCAGGACCCACATCCTAGGAACAGGAAGTAAAGGGTTACTAACACAATCACAAAGCGTTAAAATATATAATACACATACACTGTAACAAATTTTAGTTAACATGCCATCAAAGTGAAAGAAGTAGTACTCTGTGCACACAAATTTGGCTGTGACTGAAGAACTAAATGTTACATGTACCAGCAAAATACAACCGTGTACACAAAAGTGTAATATCAGGAACAGCAATTACATAGTGCATTAACTAGTATTTTCGTAATTTCTGACAAAATGTCTTGCAACAAGACCCAAGAGTACGCTGCATATTCTTACAGATTTAGGAGCGTTTCCAGCTGAGCTTCTACACATGAAGTATATTTGATGATCTGCTCTGTCCTTTGTAATGGTGATGATAAAGGATGATCCATATGCAGACTTCATTAATTCTAGCATTGCACAGTTTACATAAGTCCAAACCTTTCTTATAACTGCATAATTTTGAATCAAAACTGAGTTACACAGGAAAAACAAAACTCTTTAAAAAAAAAAAGAATATGTGTAAAAGTATTCCTGTTTCACATGAACTATAAGACCAGCCAATCTTGTACATGTAGTTTCAAGCAAACCTTGGACAACCTCTTCCTTTGCATTTACAATAACCTTGGAGAAACATCCACAGGGTGTTACACAAAACTTTCCCAGACAATCCCAGACAAGATACCCAGCCTAACCCACACGTATACACATTTACAAATTAACTACGATGTTAATATTTTCTTCAACAAATTTTGTGGCAGTTGAGTCCCATTACCAAAGATGTACAAACAAGCTGCTGGCTGATTCTATGTTTTCACTGTTTTGGGCAGTTTTGAACCCATATATTTTTTCTGTATGCATATTGAAGTATAAGTATTAACCCACACAAAAATGGAACTAACTGTAGAGACATTACCTTCTGTTAGAACATTCAAATGTGGGTAACATGGAAAGAAACAAAAACATTTACTACTGACATAATGTATGCATACTTGTATCCGTAAACTTTACTATTCTTTTACATGTACAATCTTGAATTATATGGTAAATTATAAAGTGAACTGAGGGACTGTCCCTTAATTTCTTGGCATTAGTCCTGAAATGACTTAAATCTTTTATGTACGATTCATGGGAAATGATAATTTTGCAAATAGCTGGGTATCAGCCCTTAAATGAACATTTATTTTTTGTTGAGATCAGTGGCAGTGCAATCATTAAGATGAAATAAAGCCCTGTGCTGTTGAAGTGTAAACTTAAAAACCAGTGCGCCAGCAACTAAATTACTACAAACCTGTTACGAAACTGCAAGAGCATATTACAGTTATGTTACAATCCAATGTCTCTTGACAATTTATAAAGTATGCAATTCATATAAAATTTCTAGCTACAAAATGCCAAGATTGAACAAGCTTTCCATTCAAGAAAGAAAGGAATCTATGGTAAGATGGATCAAGTTGTGAACTTGTACAAAGCACTGCTTACCAAATCAGGTGGGAGCTCCAAGTCGTCATCTCCCACATCCCAGCCACCTCCTTCTTCATCTCCTCCAGCCACCTGTTCATCATCAAATCCATCACCAACACCTCCGAGACCGCCATCTGATAAAAAAAAAATATATATATATATTCCTACATTGAAAAAACATTCATTCCTCTTTTCCATATCATGTTGAAAATATCTATAGTGTTCATTTTAATCCAATTAAAAAATGTTCCCTTGCAAACTGAATTATCATTATTTGTACATCAACTACCTCAGAAACAACCCTGGGGTGTGCCAAAAATTCTATGGAAACATGAAAAATTTTCAGAAGTGTGTAATATACTCTCTCATACACTCCTTCCATTCCCCCATATTTAGTACTGTTACCATGGTGATTTGACCCAGGCATTGATCAAGACTTTACATTCTGGTGAAATAGTACATGGCTGTTGCATCTACCTACCCCTACCCCTACCCCATTCTGTGATAACTTGTAAAAATGACAAAAATGTTGAATGGCTCCTTATACACAAAGAACAGTAAATAATCACATAAAGACATTATAATCTGTTTGATAAACATGTGCAATAGTCTCAAACTAAAAGTGATGAATCTATGACACACTGTGGGCTACATTTCTTCAATGCTAAGATTATGTATTTTTCATAATAAGTGCAGGACACTTCCACATTTAAAGTTCAGCTTTCAAGGGGCAACAAACATTATTTAGATGTATGTACATGTACATGTGATGACAAAGTCTAAGGTTTGTCCTGACAGATCAAGGAAGCTCATTGAAGCCCTGAGGTTGCCAAATATTTTAGTTACAATTGTGGCCAAAAGGTGGCAGCACCACACAGTGAGAGATTTGGAGTGGAGCATGGTGCAGTACTGCCTATTTTCCAGACCACCCACAGAGCAAGTCCAAAAGCGATCACCTGAAGCAGATAGTCTGTCAATAGGAGCCAAATGAAATGGAAAAGATGTCACTTGTGACTTGATAAAGGTAGCTGGTCTCTCAAAGGAGAAACTAGTGCACAAGGATTTGCCACAAATGTAAAAAAAATCTGAGACTTGATGTGGGGAAAAAATGTCAAGCTTTTTGTCCATGAGGCTACCAAAAATAGATGCAAATTTATGGACCTGTATTATCCTACAGCATATAAAATTTGCGATGCTACATGCTCAAAGAACTTTTGAGCTGTGCTGATCAAATCTCAGATGCCCCTGCATGCTGAAAACAAGGCTACAAATGCAGACCTTTATCAATGACCTACAAATCCATGCAACTCTCCCTTCCCCACAATTGAAAGTTTCATCAATATAAAGTACTAAGTTAAACATGTGCAATGAAACAAGCCTCCCATAACTTTTCAAAGTCACTCATGATCTCTCATTTGCTTAGGTGCAGACAATAGGCCTACAAAGCACAAGGACCATATAATTGCAGTACTTCTTGCCATGGGTAATCTCCTGTTGATATGCTGTTATGCCGTAATGATTTATTCACCTTTTGGCAAGCCTGGCCATGGCACATCATAGTGTTGGGTCCAGATGAATTTTCACAAGGCAACGCCACGAAAATATATTCTTCAAAAAAGTAAGGTCATGCTTACCCTCATCAAGCACAAGTTCAGTGTCTTCTCCCCAAGCACCTTCTTCCTCCTCTACCTGAGCCTGCATGGCACTGCCGCCGCCTGCCTTACCTACATAAACAAACGTTAAATTCCCATATTGAGTCAACTGTTTTCCCCAGCAATATATATCCATGTGACTGCAACAGCATGATGTCAGAAATGTTCCTGCTTCCATGGGGTAATAAATATTTTTGAGTATTATAGCACTGGAAAATGCAAGTTTATAGAAGTACAACTTTACCCGATATTTTACATATGAAATTAACTGCCTGATACACCATCACTTTGAACCACCTTTCTTCATACAGGTCAACATGTTCATAAACAAGTGATGCAGATCAACAAGCCATCAGAAGCGAATCAGAGAACAGAGCACACCTCCATACATTATCCAACCAAGCATCGCAATTGTTGTCTACCTTGTGGTAAAAACTTTGGCACATCACCTTGAGAACTGCCATTAACATGTAAAAACCTAATGCACTGCATACTATTAATAAAGTGCTAATCATGGTTATAGTCGTTTTCTCATCACCGCTAACATATAATGGTTAAAAGATTTAAATTCCTCATGAAGATACCTTTCATTCAAATACCAGCAAGCCTAGTCTAAAGCAAAAAGTACATGTATTCTTAGTCAACACCTTTCCTCGGGACACTTTGTGCATATAGCCCTCAAAGTGTCCTGATCAAAGCTATTGATTCAATCTTAAATCAGCGCTTTAAGGGTTCATTCACTGATGTAAGTGGAACCTTTTGAACAATTCTGAGATTCCAAAATAAAAAAAAAAGATCCTTACCATATCTCCACCAACAACAGTTACTTCTAAATAAGTTTTGACAATTTGGATGAAGAAATCTCTTCTAAAATCAAACCTTTTTGCTACAAAATCCCAAATTCTGGAGAAAGCCTGAAAAAATTGCATCGGTTAAAATTGCACCAGCTGTTGGCTTATGCAGGAGCAGACACGTCTAACAAAAGACAAATATCAGCCTGATATATTGTACAAAATAAATTCTGCTTTGATGCGACACTCAGGCTATACATTTTAGCACTTTTTAATATTTCTCTCAAATACTTCTACTGCCATTTTTTTTTTATATTTTCTTAATATGACACAAGAAAGGAACCTGACTGGCTCTGTGACCATACACGATTTTGAGAATTTCTGCATCAGAATTATATTTCTACTCGATGGGTTTTCAAAAACTGGAACAGCTGGAACACGTTCCTTGATATATATTTTCATTTCTTTGCGTCCAAGCACCCGTTCACTAGCATATAGACCCTGAGTCAACTTTTACAATGGCAACAGTACCTCTGGTAGCCATGGCTCGCTCAAACAGAGGCTTGGTAACTGTCAACAGAGGCCAGTTTGTCTCCTGCTGCGTAATGGGCACTGGAGGCTGAAGCAGCTGTGCATTTGGGTAAACCTCTGGAAGGCGGTCCTTTTCTGGGTCGAATGTCTGTTTCAGTGCCTCGGCTTCCTCCTCCAGACCGTGAGTGGCTGCTGTCAGGTACGCCAATGAGCCTGTACGTAAAAGTTTTAAGTTTGTTTAGTTGCTGTGTCTATGATGTGCACGCTGGGTATCTGGGACAGCCAAAATCAGTAGAAACTTAACCACTGCACATAATAAAACTCTTTACAATTCATACATGCACATGTATATTTTCAGTAGTTATCTATATAAATCAGTACATGTACATGTACAATACTTATTTAGTCCATCATTCAACCTGCAAAATATTTCATTACAATGAAAAACCTATATGTGTTAGCCGTTTACATTGGTCTCAAAATAGCAACTAAAGAACATCGGACACTTTTTTACCCACACTGTAACACCAAGAGAATCAATACATACGCTGTCCACATCCTTTCAAGATTCGTACAAGCTCAGCAACATCTCCCAAATACAGGGCATTTTGGAACTGCCCACTGGTATCCTTACGGATCTCCGCTGAAAATGTGATCATAAAGTGCTTTTTATACTGTACTAGAGATATCCTGAGAGGAAATACACTGCTTTAATAGTTACATTACATAAACACATGCAGAGATGCCACTCACGTACACAGATTTTATCTGAAATGATATCAAAATTACCTGAAACCTATGCACCCCCTTTCTTTTGCATCAAATTTGAGCTGTTCTGACAAAATTGAGGGGATTTTTTTAAGTTCAAGAAAAGGCAAATTACCTGAATTCAGGTAAAATCCTAAAAAGTGGCATCTCTGCACATGTGCATCTCACTGGCTCCCCCCCAACTCCACCCCTCCAAAAACAAAAACAAAAATTTAAACAAAAAAACAAAAAACAATCTGTGCAGAAAAATGCTACAGATACCAATTTACCATGAATCCTAACCCTGCTGAACAACGGTGAGATGACTGTAACCATTATAATAAGCATGCTAAAAGTTGCAGCAATCTTCTAGTAATATCAAATTTTGTTATTCAAGTTGTGACACGAGACAGGGATCTGTTACAAACTCAACTACTGAACCACCTTCCTTGTATTAGTTTCTCCTTTTTTTCACAATAAACATAGGAGCAGAAATCTAGTTTAAAAGGTTTCATGATATCACGTGAATGTTTCCTACACTGAATGACAAGGATGCGGACCACCTACCAATCTTCATCATCTTCTTGAGTTTTTCTAGGTTGCCAGTGATGAGGTACAGGAATGAGAGTTTGTCAAAGTTCTTGGTTCTCTGGTAGGCCATCTCCACCACCTGATGGTTACCCTGCAGTAGGGCTGCCTCTCCCAGCTTCTCCCAGCAGCTCTTATCATCCAGAGCTCTGGCAGCCTCCAGCGCAATCTGCACAAACACTCGCATTCAGAATACAGCTAGCAACAGGTTGCAAGTTAAAGATCATCAGGGTCCTATCAATCTGCATGAGTATGAGTATCATTTCAGCTCATCGTTTTAAATTTTGTATCTTGAGCCAATTTTCTCAAAAAGTGGAATGAGCACTGGTACCTTTTTAACTCTTTCAGTGCCAATCATGTCTAAAGTCGATCTACACATACTAAAGTCAGACTAGTCTGAATTATCATTTGGATCTCAGATTCATATTCCTTGTAAAAAAAAACTTTCATTCAAGTACTGGCATGCCTGTAGTTCCCGTGAAAAGCTGTTGACTCAGTCCAAAATTTGGCACTGAAAGAGTTGTAAATCAGTATTTCCTCATGACTACTATTGCATCAGAAGACTTGCAATGTTTTTTTATATAAAAAAATAAACATTAAATTAAAGAAACAAAGAAATAAAACAAGAAATCTGATAAGAAAAACTAGAAATCTGTATTCAGGATAAGTCAACAATCCTCTAGAATAAATTGTAAATTTGCCTGAAATCATTAATTTTTGTTCCAAGCCATTTTGTTCCAGGGTCTGACTACTGGTCTTTTATTGGTAACAACAGAACTTTCTTTCTTCTGAAAACAGCTTATTATTTCTGTGTAGGCAACTCGGTACTCTACAATAATCTATACACTTACCTCAATATTGCCACACTCCAGTGCCAGGCCAAAGCGAGTCTTCTCATCCTTGACAAAGTGTAGCGCTACCTCTGGATAACCTTTCTTTTGTAGGTAGGCAATGATGGACTGACCTACCAGCTTTGCATTCCGCACCATGTGCAACACCTGTGAACACACATCAATAGCTTAACTGTGAAATGTTCACACATTATACTCCATTTTACTCCTATTCAAATCAATGCAGTATCACAGTTGTTACTACTGGTTACTATTCTCTTGCCTTTGGCTCTGTGACAAGCAAAAATTAAATGTTACAGTATCCTGGAGAAGATAAGTCCGGACATTTCGTTATGACTGAAATTTCATCAGCATTAAAATTATTCCGACTCTGTACAATCCCACTACACAGTTCAACAGAATCAATGTACATCTCACTTTTTCTGAAGCATTCAAATAAAAAAATTTTTATCAATCATGAATTTTACATATCAACTTTACATAATCTATGCAAGAGAATACTTTCCACTTGCATTTTTATTCTTCCTTTCAAATTTTGATATATATATATATATATATATATATATATATATATATATATATATATATATATATATATATATATATATCTTAAAAATGTATGCATAACTTACCTCATCATACTTTCTGTTCACCAGAGCAAGCTTGAATTTGAATTCTGTAGCATCGATGCCCAGCACCCTGGGTCTGCACTCCCTGTCTAGGCAGTACACACTGTTGCCCTTTACTCTGGTGATGTAGATAGGTACATCCAGAGTGCGGATGATCCCATGGTCACTGCACAGAACATGAAACTTGTGAAAATACATGCATACAGGATGCACATACAGTTACATTTTGTTATTTCGTCGCTTTCTGCTAATAATTTGGTGTTGCATATACAAAACTGACAGATATAACATGGGAGATAAATAGTTTTCAAAATAAACATGGACTCATTACATGCAGATGACAATGCAAATATATGTGCATATACATGTACACACTGTATCCATAGGGTAGACGCTTATTCCGACTCCAGTGATCTCTGGAGACAATGGGATGAAATGCCAATGCTGCAATACTTTTACAACCAACACACAAACTCCCATAAATGTAGGTGGGGGTGGAGGGGGGGGGGGCTGTTAAGCTCTTGTTTATATCTCCATTTCGGGTCTGTAGAAGTTGATCAAATTTTGCAAATGAACTGACCCGTTAGTAACAGGTGTACTTGATGTTGATATATTTTTTTTCTTAACGTGTCCTCTAGAAACTGATAAAATCCCATCTCCAAACTAACCCATTGGTGAGAGCATATTTGATGTGGTTGCTGGTGGTGTAGACAAAGACGCCACTCTCATCCCATGCCCCACTCTTCACGCGGATGTTCTCATGAATGGTACACAAGTTCTCCAGTTTTCTGTTGCAGATGGCAATGGCTGAAACACGCACACAAGACCATGGACACTGGTTATATTGATAAAAAGAAAGAAAAAATAATAACAATAATCAGTCATCAATATAGTTAAAGAAGAAAATGAACTGCAAAAAAAAAAAATACTTACCAAAAACTTTTCAATGTGTATTTTCTTTTCACGTCTGGCAATTAAACAAGTAAACACACAAAACCTTTTGCCACGATGAAAATACATCTCAGTTAAGGAAACGGACCTGGGTTACTCTGCAGGCAGTCTGGAAACAACTACATGTACACATACACATGCCTGTCAATTTACAAAATTACTCTTCAGCATCCTTTGCTGTTTTTCAGCTGAATTTGAAAGTGCTGGCACTTACTGTGCTTGCTGAGAAGAGCCACATATGTCATGTCACTGGACCATACCACGTACTTCACCTTGGCTATCTTTACACTGGCAAGAGACCTGAAACAAAAATAACTTCATCATGAGCATGATGTATAGAATAAAGGATTTTAAGCACAACATTTCAAACACTTTTACTGGAGCTGGTGCCTGATACATTGATGAGTATTCCCTTCTGGCTCAAGGTATGTATTAGGAGAAATTCCTCAGTCAGTACAGGATACAAAATAGGTAAATGAAACGGCAATGAGTTGCTGAACATTGATGCAACACCACAGCGACATAGACTGTCTTTATTTATGATAAAAATGTCTAATATTTGCCATTCTTTGGTCTTTGAACACCTAAACAATGCAAGCAGAAGACAATCAAGTAATATAACAAGCAACCATGCCTTGGATAACACTTAAAAAGGTTTTTGAATTTAGTTTGCAGCATACATTTTGGCAGACTATTTCACCCCATGTGTTCAACACTACCCCTGAAACACAAGGTACCTGCTTACACACAGTACAGTGCACATGATTAGTCACTCGAGTTTTTTTTTCCCTGTACACATTATTTACAGAATATAATCAACAACACACACTGATCTAGTATCTTGAACCTGCAAACAAATTTATGTGTGTGCACGTTTTAGTGCCATCATTTTGCTGCAGAGATATCAATGCAATCACATATACTGACAAATAAGAAGTTACAGATAAAAAATATATAAATACAAGCATGAGTAAGTTGTGTAAGAAAACAACAGCTGTTTTTAATCAAAGCTAATCATGTTTTAACCTACACAAGCACTTTAAAGTACCATATCACATTTAAATGTCTTCCTTCCACTTAAGTATCAATAGCTTAACTTGGTTCGTTACTTCAGCACTAAAGCCAGGCTAATTTCAGGGTAAAATGAGGTTGAGAGTTTACCTTTTCTGCTGCACATCAAAGAGGTTGATACTCTCAGCGTCCTTCAACAGCAGGCAGCCTGTGCCAGCATAGAAGATCTCTTCACAATTCGGTGCCTGCACCTTCTTTGTGATTTCATTTTTCAAGTTCTTGATGACAATCTAAAATGTAACACAATTTATTAACTATTTGCACATTATCCAACCACATTTTGCAAGTCTGCGTCAGGCTCAAGAGGGGACGGGAGGAGAGAAGAGAAGGGAAGAGACAATTTAGGGCTGATGTATTAAATTAGAAATATATATTTGAGTACACTATCACCTGCTTAAAAGTCACACTACACTGTGTTAAATCTTGCATATTGTTGGTATCAATTAGTAATCTATGGTTAAATTTCTCTCTAGACTTTGTAAACATCAAGTGACCTACTGAGTGCGTTCTGTCCAGGACTGCAAATCTGTTCCTTGCCACCCATACAGCAGTCAAGCCTGAAGATCTTTTCCCCTCAGGTGCTGGAAAAAAACAAACAAGTACAAGGACGTCAGTATAATATTTGTCTTTCTCCTATATCTCAGACCCAAGACAGAAAAATTAAGGTAATATCTGACTGCTTTGGATAATTTCGACATTTTGATGTATTTTGGTTGACATTTATCTTGTACATCACATGTCAAGTGTTGTAAGTTCTAGCTCAAAAAGAATCTAAGGAAATTAACAAAATACTTTAAATGTTAACATAACCTTTGCAAAAAAGAAAAAAAAAAAAAAAACAAAACCCACCCAGATTCTTTCATTTAAACAAATCCTTATTACCTTTTTGGCAGATACATGTATTGAGATCAAATTAACACAAGTTTGGCCCTTTCATCTTGAAATTTTTGAAGATTTTTCAAAAATTTCACAAAAACAACATTTTTACAACAAAAAAAAAAAAAAAAAAAAAAAAAAAAAAAAAAAAAAAAAAACCCACTTCTGTTTACATGTACATATATATATCAATTTTGAACTTGGAGTTCCACCTTAAATGCAGATTTTGCAAAGCCTTGCGGTCAACCAAGTATATCTATATAGGTTTATTATGTCATGAATGCATATACCTGTGACAGTTGTAAATTTACCTGTTCTGAAAGACCACCTGCTGTATGTGACCACTTTTTCTTGGTAGAAGGGGTGGTCATACACAGCAGGTACTTCCCTATTAGCAGTATACATGTACCTGTAAACCTAGAGTAAGGTCTCTTGGCAAGTGGAGACTCAAAATCCTTCTTTCTGCACCAACCAGCACACCTTTTATAAAAGCTATATATCACCAAATATTTCTATCTTACTAAAAATAAAGCTCTTTGCATTAAGTTTTGGTGTATACCAGACCACTAAATCAGCGCAGACACTTCCGCCTGTTCTATGACTTTACACATCTGTAATGACAAAGGATGATATGCTGGTGATGGGACACTGCTCCCCCCACCCTACCCCCCCACATACACACGCACATCCAACCCTCTACAGCCCAAGAAGTGAACATAAACACTGTCACTCACCATCAGGATTCTGACTGTCTGTGTCCTTGGGTATTTGATACAAGTCATAGGTGCTGTTTTCAAGATTGCTGGCTCTCTTAAAACATAAAAAAGTGTATATATATAAATACACATACATAACAAAAAAAAATGTGGGAAAAGTAAGAACGTGTACATGTTTTTGCAGTTCTGACAGAAATTTCTTTATTATACATAAATGTTTCACTTATCTGTTTTTGTATGCAAGATATTACTGTATATTCACTTACACTGTCAAGCTTTTTTATTTCCTGAAATGCACCCAAGACAGAATTTCCAAAGTTGAGTTTTCCCCAATCGTCCACAAGTCGAGTTCAAATTGTCATTGGGAAAAAATTCTTAATTCAAATACATGTATTTTCGAATGGACTTCCGTACGGGAGAAAAATGCACCTGTTTCCATGCAAGAAAATTGATAACACAATATAAAATAACCAGCAAAAATTTATCAAATATCAATTTTATGCTTTCCACAAGCAGTAGAAAAGGGGTTCAACCAGTATGTTGGAAGCTCTTGACCCCATCACACAGGTAGCCATACTAGAAGGAAAATGATTGCTGGCAGTTCTTCACCAATATTTGAAAACGTGCCTCTGTCTGTGTGTGCCCATCCCCGTGCACATTGGCTCAGTATACTCCCATTTTCACATGAAATAAGGACACTACCGGACACATCAGCTTGAACATGATAAATAGTGCATCAAGATGGCCGGCCTGCTGGACCCTAACAGTGACCTACTTTTTGAAGACTTTGTAACTCTCGCTGTCATTTTTTTTTTTTTAATTGCAAAGCAAAAATTAAATTTTCAAAGTTGATTTTCACTGTATCATATACAAGTGCAAATTATCAACCATGCCTCAACTTGTTATATACATCTGATTAGTCATCTAGCAGAATCACTTTGACATGCAAATGGCTATGCAGATTTATCTTTTTTTCTGTCTGACAGTATATAACACAAGATGATGGATTGATTCGTGTACATGCACAACCTGTAAATAGTGAAAAGGTACGTACAGATTCACACAAAGATCAAGGTCTCACCGTTTCAAGTGCTAAAGCTAAAGTCTGTCTGCAAATTCTACATTGCAACAAAGTTAAGTCACGAGACGTCTGCTTACAATCTTCCTACAATGTGTGTATTTGAACAAGCTTTGGCCACAAAATCTCTCCAGTACAAAGTGAAGTACAGTAGTCCCTGTCTTGAACGACCCCTCCTATGAGCGACCACCTGGTTTGAACGACCACATTTGGTCGCCAAAGTTGTTTTTCTTTAATAATTTACCTCTTATGAACGACCACCTCTTAAACGCGACCAGCGACCATGCAAAATGAACCGATTTTGCGACGGCGTAAGACAAATTTAAGCCATGTTCGGCCACTACGCCTCGAGTCTGCCAACGAAATACATGCATGCAACTCGCCCATTGTTATAAAATTTACAAGGTTCTTGTCAAATTTATTGAGTGCAAGCAATAAATGATTTCTTTCTACGATAAATTTCCATAAACAACTTTTTAATTTGATCAATCAGTATCTATTCCTCCTCACGAGCGCAGGATCTTTCCATTTATTTACATTTTTACCACGGCAGTGAATGTGGCTTACTCCGCATGTATCGGGCCTCTCCATTGTGGACCTCGACTCAAGAAGATTTCGACCATCCTATTTCTTTTTCTTTCTCTGTATCCTGGGATATTATGGATTGTTTTCTGAGCTAAACTTCATAATGATCCACAGAAATTTATTTGTGATGGGAACTTTATCGATCCCACTCAACTCCTGTTCGTTCACATCATCCATCTTGAAATGCTTCAAATCTGAATGACGACGGAGGTTGCCGGAAGCGTCTGGAACAATCTTCGTTGTTTACCGCAGCCACGTGGTCATAGCTTTTTTTTGCATGCGAAACCTAACCTACCTGTGGCAAATAAGGGGAAAGCCCAGAAATATTGTTATTTAATATTCTCATTTCCAATTGAACCATGTTTAATCATACCATATTTTATAAAATGAACGATGAAAACTTTTGCTAGATCAAAATCACTTTGAACCCCAATCAAACACGTGCTTGCCTGCTTGAGCACGTGCGACAGACACTGACGAAATGCATGCCAGGTCCATTTTTTCCCACGGTTCAGAACGAGGTCAACATGGCGCCCAAACAACCACACGTGGTGGCAATGGGAAAATGCCGAGTTTTATTTTGATACATAACTTATGAATTACGGTGAGTTAGGCTCCACCAATGTGTAGAATAAAGTTAAGACAGTGAGTAATGCCGTCAAAACAATTTTATGACAGTTTAAGCTGGTTACTTGGCAAACGAAGGCTCCGTACCCGGCGATGTACCGGGCCCATTGAGCGTAATGGGAAAATGACAAAACTCAAGACCGGCAAATATTTTCAAGTTGCGAAGCACATCTTTCAGCTCCCAGACAAGAGTTCTTTATTGAAATAAAGATTTTAAGGGTTGTAATTGTTAAATTTGATAAATGATGATTTCTTTTCACAGCATATGTAATTGATAATGATGACCTGGTGGTGGCAGAAATTTGCGTACCTCACTACCTAAATACCTGGAAGTCCGCCATGGATTTGGGGTGGTGCATATGCGATTCCTCCAATGAGCGACCACCTGCATTATACGACCGCTTTTTTGTCGGCGCTAGGGGTGGTCGCTCAAAAGAGGGACTACTGTACATGTACATGCACAAGTAAAAGACGGGCAACTTACTGTACACAGAAGAACTGCATTTTCTGCTGGATTGTAGGACATGCTGAACACATGACTCCTGTTGCCTCTGTGAGTATGCACATGAAAAAAACACACACACAAGTATCAGAAATGCGAAATGCCTTTCTCGCAATTCTGCTGATTTGTCCACATGTTCTTAAGATTCAGTCTATCTACAAGCACTACATTCTCACAGGTATCAACCTGAATTTTTTTTTTTTTTTTTTTTGATATTCAGCTGCTTCATTTTGTTTAATACAAGTATCACTTGCTAATTTTTTTTTTCTTTTTTTTTTTTTTTTTTGCAAAAATGGAGGTTTCTCTAAAAATAATGACCAAGAAGAGTTGCTTAAGAAAACAGTCCCTATGTTGTAAGTCACAAGATCCAATGCTAAATACAGCACACACTTGTCTGCCATTATTAGTAACTCCAGTGATGAAAGTGACTTTGCTGACAAAAAAACAACTGAAACCATACCCCACCCCTTCGTTTTTTACCAGATTTTGGCTTTCTGGGCAAAAAGGACATTACATTTTTCTTTGACTTTTGAAAAAAAGACATGAATTCCTGAAGAAAAAAACAGAAAAAACAACAAAGACTTGCATCCCTGGTAACTTACACTTAGTGTGACAATATCCTTACCCTCTAAGTTGCATCACTGCTTGATCCTTGGATGTGTTGAAGTCCAGCTTTCTCAGGTAACGCTCTTTGACATAGAAGAGATGGTTTTGGTGGACAGCATAGGCTGGTCTCTCTCGCTCAAGCTTGAAGATGATCATTCCACTGTCATGACCTAGAATTAAAATTTTTAATTATTAAAACCAAATGAAACTTTACACTTGACACATAGAATTCAACATGATGGTGGCCTATATGCTGGATTTGGACAGCACTATTATTACAGGTCTCTGTAATGTCTGTAGAGTATTGTACAATTTGAATCTATGTGTACCTATATACTGATTACACAAACGTGTAATTTCTCCCGTACCAAGAAGAAAATGATCAACTTAAACCTTAAATATCCATTTTCCCCAGCACTGTCACCTGTGTGCATCACAGCTTACACAAGGTTATCTTGCAATTCAAGAGCACCTGCAGTTCATGTGTGCATGCAGTAAACAAATAACTATGCTATGTAATTAAGTTATCTCTTTCACTTTTTTTTTTCATTTCTTTTTATAATCTGTAATCAAGTTTACTTTACTTTCTTAGTGCTGTAATGCACTTGTTACACAAAAATTACATATTTTAAAATGTACACGACTCAAGTGCATGTAATATTTAACAGAGACATGCATGCACACGTCTCTGTATTTACTTATAGCTCTGAAGACTTCATCTCATCACACAAGAATAATATAGTCTTTTTGACAATTATATGATGATTATGAATGTAATGTTCACAGTTCTTCTCATGTATGAATCTTGGTTGATGAGTTCAAGATAGCCCAAGCTTTTTTCTTTTGCAGTGCATCAAAAACAATAGTCCACCTGTTTGTGAGTTTCTTCACATAATTTTATGAAAAATGTCATCACTAATGCAGGTTGTGCCTGTTCATCACCAATGACTTCAAATGGGCAAAACAAAGTATTTTCTGTGTGGAAATGTTTTTTAACAAGTTTCACATGTAAAATTCTCCAATTTATTGCATGTGTAAATGTAACGGATTGTCGAAATGTTCAGTTCTGTACTTGTTGACATTCATGTATTTACTCCACAGGTGGGGAAACTTGCAAAGGTGTCAACATGTGTAACTCCACCAGCATGAAGTTTACTTTGTTGCAAAGGACAGGGATATGCCTACTCATTCCTAAATGTTTGTTGGTTGTTGTTACCTACTTCTCAATGACCAACATACAGCTAGTCAGTTTCGTCTAATTTCTAATTACGGTCGCTTCATCCAAACTGCCTCCTACCCTGCAAAAATACTGACCTGCCGCAAAAAGGTTCAGGGTTGGATGAGCTGCTAAGACCCAGAATCGATCATGTTCCCTGCGGAATGTCTGCACACCAGTTCTGAAGATTAGCAAAAATATACACATTAGTATTATTCACAAAAATACATGCACAGCTACAAATATTTTTACACACATGGTGTAACTAACATCATTGGCACAAAATTAAATTTTGCTGTATCACAAATTTTGATCAATTGCTGTTCAACTTTTAAAATGACACACAAAACTACAATATAAAATCATGTTACTTTAGCCTTTTACTACATGAATTTTGTTCTGACGTTTTAATAATTTTCCTTGGATATAAAATGCAGTTGCTAACATTTAAAATAAAGCATGACAGAGCCTAGAGTCACCCTCTCTCTTCATTTTGTTGCACATATGTGTATGTACATGTGTTATGTGCAACTGAGCTCTCACGTTCACTCTTAAAGCTGTTTTCCCAGTGGCACGGAATTTGAACCAAAAAAAAAAAAAAAAAATAAGAAAACACAGTTTAATAGCCTGTTTCCTTTCATATATACATACACCTATATACAATATATCTAAAATACCTTTTGGACATATCCCAAACACGGATGCTCTTGTCCTCTGAGTTGCTAAGAATTAACTCTTGGCGAGGATGGAAATGTACACATGATACATTGTTGTAATGGCCTCGGCAAGTATCCACTTCCCAGGCTTTGGATTCTGCCAATATATACACATCATAAACGTGTAAGGTACACACACCAAATATAATAGAATGCAATATAGTTGTCAGATAAGCATTTTTGTGAATGAGTGTAAATGTCATTTCTTATTCCTTGTCACCAAAGAACTTGAATATAACCATTTTGGAAAGGGCACAGTCCCAATAACAACCAAAGGTCTACTATTTCAGAACATTCAGAATATATGGTATTAGTTCACACCCTTTCCACCAATATACACTTTGCTTGGATTTACTTCAATGCTTTTACTTCATGATGCGAAATTTGTAGTGGGCGGTTGATTAAGGGAACCACATACTGGGCCTTAAACTCTGGCAAATAAATCTTTATACAATAGTAGTCCTTTTAGGGATGATTCAACATTTTTCGAAAGAGTACACATAATACTATTTGGTATTCGTCTCCCTTCCCTGGAAAGAGTATTTCTGGGCATTTCAAAATGACCTCCAAGTTTAGTTGACAAGGATGAAGCAATATCACGAAAAGCCTGGCTCGCTTTTAATTCTGATTTCATGTGCAAGTGAAAATGTGTCGACTATGTTGACTAGGCTTTCAAAACAAGTGTTTTCGTAACTTTTTTTCCTGTTTCCCCAAAGGCAAATTCACAAATGTGATAACCTGATCATCATTTTTATATAGGCAGAAAGTGTACAGCACAATTTTCACCCTCCCCACCAGTGCACTCTCTGTATTCTTGTGAAAATGATGAACCAATACTTGTTGCAGATCTGCATTTTGCAGGTCCACAGCCCCATCTTCTCCATGCTACTCTATTTATATTCACAGACCACCTGGTTCAGGACCATGACTATTTTGGACCATTTAAGAATAACTGTGTACGCACCACATTTCACTGCAAATAAGTATTTGGTTACAAATTGAAATCAAATACAATACGCTAAGTTCAAAAGTGTCACTATAATTTAGGGTCCACTGAAACATACCATTCATTCTCCAGAGCTTGACTTGTCGATCATCTGCACCCGATACAATAAGTGGCAAGGTAGGGTGGAAGCACGCCCAGTTCACGCCACGGTCATGTCCTTCCAACACATGCTTTACAACTGCATCACTTGTACCAAATAAGTCTGTTTGGTTTTTCAATCTGTCTTCAAGACCCTGAGGGCCTGGTGCAACATTCTTCTTTCGAAGACCTGCCAACACACGGAATTTTTGTTTCCTTGAAATATGTAGTTAATGATATAACATTCTTTGTGTGTATTTTTCATTTTTAAATGTCTTAAAAAGATTTTTAAAATTGTTTCATACACATGTGAGCACTCAAACTCCCTCTTGACTGTCTGAAACATACAATTTCCACACAAATTTAACTCATGAAAAATAAATTCATTTTAATATGAGACCTGTTGGACAAAATGCTTTTGTAGCCTTCTAGTTTGTAAAACACCAGATTCAGCATCTTAAATGTAAATAGTCAGACAGTGAGAAGGACCAAAAGAGAGACAGAAAGAAATGAAATTGATTTTACCTGAAATATCCCAGACTCGTACTGTCTGGTCCAGAGATGCAGAAACAATCATGTCTTCAGATGGATGGAACTGAGCACACATCACATAGTGGCTATGACCTGTCACAACACTGAAATAAGGTACAAACTCAGCATGATAATACAGATATTTCATTGAATAAAAATCAACTGACAATACTTCAAAAATGCTGTGGTGTTCATAATTCTAATACAATACTACCATCTGGTAGGGTCACTGTTATCGCCCTTCTTACAGTGGTTTTAATTTTAACTGTTCTAAATTGAATGCACCGATCATCATGATTTTTTCTTTTTGCAATTCTGATGTCGCAAGGGCACTTCCCTGTGTGGCTGTGGTCAGGTGTTGACAAATTATTGACTCACTCATCCCAATCAAATTTTATTACTGCTTCCCTTTGTGTCACCCTGTATAGTAACCACAACATTCGTCCCCGGAACAGAAGTGCTTGTGTGTCAGACCTGTTTTTTTTTTCTACGATACCTCTCTAGTTTCTACAGAATTTGAATGCAAAATACACTCTAGGGATCAGCTGTCAATTTTTATGCTTGCAATTGCAGCAAAATTTTTTAATGTGATTTTCACGACATTGTATTTTTTGGGGACAGTATTTTCCATAGAAGCATGGTGTCTGGACTACTTTAGTAATGGACGTATGTGCTGTTCTGTTCAGTCAGCCTGAGCACTGGGGATTTAACAAGTCTCGTGCCAGGCGAGCTAGTGATGATGCTTTAGTAGTTGTTGCAACTTGTTGCCAGCTGAGGGGATTTGGGTTCCCTTTCAAGTCCAGTCAAACACAGGTCCCCGTTGGCCATATTTGCAAACCTGATGTGACCGGTCTCCTGCTGTATGTGGTCACTTTTATTTGGCAGAAGGGGTGACGGCGGCACACAGCAGGTACTACTGTATATATATATATATATACAGTAGTACCTGGCACATGAACTTGAAGTAATTTTTGCTGCTGGTGAAAAATGTTGATCAGAGTCTCGGTCAGTACTTGACTTTTAAATGTCACAATTTATAGTTATATCAGTATGGCAGCTTGTGACAGGAGAAACACGACAGGACACTAACCAAGTGTATGTTGTTCAACTTCAAAGTTACTATACTGTTTTATCATGGCAATCTTACATATTCCATGGGCAAAAAATATGGTCCAAGCAGGCACACAAGAGTTTGGGAAGAAAAAAAAAAACCAGAGGATAACTTAACACTTCAGGGGGGTCTTAGAAACTCAGCAGCACCAATGTCAATAAAACACCATGTAAACAAGTGCCCCCACCCCCATGGGAGGCTAAATCCCGTGTGAGGAAGACCTTCTTCAATTTTTTCTTCAGAAAAAAAAGGCACATTTTCACAAACACCATCTCCACGTCATTGCAACTGTGACATTATGGGATCAAACAGCAACTCGGTTTCTGAGTAGTTGTTCCCACAGGAGAAAAATTCTCTCCAGTACATCATCTGTATTAAAGTCCTGTGCACACATGAAACCCTGCAAAGCTTTCAGCCTTTTTGTTTGACTTTGTTGACTCACTGGTCAGTAGTTCCACTGCGAAGTCCAGTTTAACATTATCAGTGTTTAATACAAATATGAACAAGATGACCAACTGCCAGTTTGTACAAAGAGAGGCCTCTTCCATTACACATACATCCTGCACCTTTCATGTGCAGCTCCTGGTCCTTCACATCATAGCAAGTTCTACACTTGTTTCTCACTGACCTGTCTGCTCAATCTCAATAAAATCTAACAGGGGTATGCTTTCCCAGACCTCTAGCAAAAAGTGTAACTTACCAGATACAGATGCGAGACTGCCAGTTCCAAATACGAATGGTCTGATCATCTGAGGAGCTGAGGATCCATGGGTACTCCTACAAGGCACACCAGCAACTTTTTATATGTACACAAATTCAACTGGCTCATACACAGTGTACATTCCATTCAAGTCTACATACTTTGGGCTTTTATTTTGAAAGCCACAAAATGGCTACCTTTTCATTCAAAACTAAGCATGACGAGGTAAACAGACAATTGGAGCTCCACATTTCACATATCTGTATTTGTCTCTTTGTCCAGAACCAATTCCTGGTAGTCATTACCCTTTTCCGCAGTATGAACTCTTTACTTTCCATTTAAGCTAACCTGTCACTGTCTAACCTATATACATATGGAGGTACTGTTGTCCATATTGCACACATTCTTCTATAGAAATTTGACATATGCTGTATCAGCCAAAATAGATTAAAGGGTCTTGAGAGGGTATGACGACATTTTATTTCATTTTTTGGTTATCAGACCAACTATGATTTTGTTCATCCTGCTATGATAAGATGTGCACTCACATGGTGGAAGGTGGTTGTCCGGATGTAGTCAAGATGCCCAAGTAATGTAAACAGACACCTTCGCTGTTTGTAGTTCCAAACCTATGTATGTACAGAAATACAAATGCATAAATATCAATGAAGGTAAATAACCAGAATGTCAACGATCAAATATTATCAAATTTATCATTGTTTATGGGATTACATGTGGTTGGTATTGCTATCAAAATGCAAGTTAGCTATAACTCACATGTATTGTAATTATTGCAACATCAATTGATCCCATAATTATTCCAATATCTGCTGTTTTATATTAGGATGGACTTTTTTGGTAGACTTCTTGCATTTCTGGTACTGTACCATGCTCTAGCATATAGATTTCCAGCAGGCATCCAACCCAAAATATATTATGTAGCAGTGAAACTGACGCCAGTGACACACTTGAAGTACCAGGGGCAGGGCTGGCTCAGCAGGTGCTAATGAGACTTTAAATAACAGGCCTGGCATTTTTTTTTTTAATTGTTAAGATAAGAAAATAGTGTTAAACATGTTGGAAATAAGAAACTTAAACTCATGGAAAGATATAACCGGACAGCTGAGTTGTATAGAGTTTGCCATTCACACGATTCACGCTTCTTCAGGCTTCTTTCTAGAAGGACATTTTTTTTCCCTTAATATTTTAGTAAATACCATCACAGCACTGGCATAAATCAAGCATACTACAAAAGCCTACTGGTCACATAATACGCAGTATGTATATTAATTTCCCACCAAAAAGCACGGGTTTGACGCCCGGACGTATCACGGGGGATGTGCGGGTCGCATCACTGTCACAGACAGGCCATATGCTCATTTCTCCCAACATTAGCGTTTTTTTGAGAAATTTAAGTTCACAAATGCCAAACTGGTATTCTTCTAATACTTTCCAAGCCACATAAAAGAAAAATTTCAATACGACTTTAATAAGTATTCTGTATTTCCAAAATATTAGTAATATCCCATTGTCCTCACAGGTACCGACCCGTATTTCGCCATACATGTATCTCACCAAGCGAGACTAGTCAGTCAATCAGGTATGCAGTTTGGGCGGGAACCTACTATGCATATTTCCTATTCATTTTATTGGTTACAATTAGGACTGCATTTTCATCTTACTTTTATCTTGTAGTCATCTCCTCCGGATACAAATAATGGTTGCTGGTTATGAAAGCAAACTCCACGAACAGGCCCTGAAAGTATCATAACAACTTGTATCACCACGAAGTGCCAACAGTTGAACTTGCAAACTAATTCGTAGCTAGCATATTCATGCTCTGCATTTTGTAGAAATTGTCTACAAGGTATTAGTGGACAATCTGAGCTTAAATCTGGAACTGCTGTCTAAAATTGTTGAATTTAGGCATTTTTTTGCACAATATGTCACCCCCCCCCCCATTTCCTTCTCATTTAAATATTCTATATCAGCATCATGAACATGTCCTATGAAATGGCACATCCTCCCAGGTCAATTTGAAAAGAATAAATACAAAGCATACATTACAAAAATATTTTGACAAATACTTTCTATGCCCTTTTCACAAAATCTTTACAACAGAACTGTATATAAATTATATATATAATCTTTATATCCAAAAACTTTGACCTGTTGTGAAAAAAAGTAATGAATGCTTATTTCCTAAATCTGACAACCATGACAAAATGATAAATCCTACTTACCATCATGTTCATCAAATTTGTCAATAAGGGTGCACATCCTATAATCCCATAACTGAATTACACCATTGTGTAAGCTTGTAAGCACCCAAGGTCTTTTTGGATGAAAAGACAAACCTAGAAACAAAAATTTATACCATTTGTCACCCAGGGCCTGGTAAATGAATCCAAGTTTACTTAGCCTTCCCCACCACCCCCAAATATCTCATTCACCACCAGTGCTCACATCATTTTTCCCCTTCACAACATTCATATATACAGCGGTAGCTGCTGTATGCAACCACTGCCGTGAGCAGCTGCTCTGCTTTTTGTGATCACTAGGCTCTGACATAGGAGTCAATTTCTTTATAAATTTTACCTGTGGTGACAGGTCACCTGCTGTATGAGGCCATTTTTTCTTGGCAGAAGGGATGGCCACATACAGCAAGTACCACTATATATATATATATATATATATATATATATATATATATATATATATATATACAGTGAAACCTGTTTTGAGATACCACCCCTAGGGCAGGCTCAAAAGTGGTCACATAAGGCAGGTGGTCTCTTAATGGAGGTGCAATAACATGGGAAAGATAGCCTAAGGGACCTTTGGAAATATGGTCTTAAAAACAGGTGGTCTTTCATTACAGTGGTCTCTCAGAACAGGTTTCATTATATATATATATACTTTTGTCTTGGGTGGTTTATGGGCAGAATTGTAATCCTCAGACTGGCTTGTGGGCAGTTGAAAACTGCCCATAAACCATGTTTGCCTTAAATTCAAAGTGCTACCTAGGGGGTTTCAGAAATGTAAAAATTAGCAAAACTGCCCTGATATTATGGGAAGCTATGAATGCCAAAAAACTGTGGTACGCTACATTTGGTATATACTGCCTATGGTCAGAGTCCCAATGTATCATTGCCCATAAACCACCCAAGATGTGTGTGTACCTGCTGTATGTGCCCACCCCTTCTGCCAAGTTTACAAAGAAATCAACTGCTATGTCGGATGGCGAATGAACCATTATATGTATACTACTAATGTATACATATGATTAACCCTTGAACTTGCTATTATATCATACATGATGTTTACTGATTATTATATGTATACATGAGGTTAATTCCCTAACTGACCACTACAGGTATTCATACAGTCAACTCCAGATTTGACTATGATATATATACATGCAGTTAGATCCAGAACGGACTATTATGTGTATATATGTCTGACATGAACTGTCTATCATATGTATATGAACTGACGATTATATGTACATGTAGGCGTACAGTGTACACCTGAACTGACTATTATTTATATACATGCAGTTGAACCCTGAGCTGACTATTTCACTAAACATGTATGCTTTGAAGCCGCTGATGTTACAGATCAGTGATAAATCTTGTTACAAATGTTCATATATGTATGAAGCAACTTTCTGAGACAAGACAAATTGTGTAAACTAATATACTGTGAATTCATATAGTTTCACTGAGTTTTGATTTTCGTTTGGTTAGCTGATGCTTAGGGGCTGCTGAGGTAAGAGCCCGGTGAAGAAGTCTTTTATTACGGTATGGACAGGAGTTGTAACAAAACAGTGAATTTGGAGTTTCAGTGAGGGGTCCAAAATGTGGAAGCTGCCAAAGTTGGTGCCTGTGGGGATGCTCTCATCACTGTGACACGCAGGTGGAAAGCTCCAGAGAGTTATGACTTCCATCCACGAATATTTCTGCAGATTGTTCAATTTCCTTGAATCTGCCGTGCAGTCTGGTACTACACAATGGCAAACAGGCATTTCTTTCCTTGCAGCGGCAAAAAACAGTTGAAAACTTTGGAATCAATTTTGGGGTGTGTGCTGTTCTACACAGTGGCAATGGCGGCTCTGGAACAGGTGTCCCAACTGCCGCTAAGGACACTGGGTAACAATCATGGCACTGCAGCGACTAGCACTAGTACTAAGTATTTTTCAAGGGAACTGTTGGATCACATATGGGTACTGAAAGGAAAGGCCTATGAGTATTTAGTGATTCACTCTGGATGAAACAGGTAACATGTATGGAGAAAGGGGGCTTATATTTATAAATGACCTTTAATAAATCATTTTCAAGAAAAAAAAATAAATAAAAACTACATTCCTTATCTTCTTTTTTTTTCTTCTTTTTGTTTTCATCTTGAAAACTGCTAATGACAAAGTGGCATATTATTTTACATGGCCTTCCCTGGCACAAATTCAGAATCTTTGAAGTTTTCACACACGATGTCAATGAAGCCCCATTCATAACTCTTTCAATAACAAATCTGTCACTGGAAAGGCACGGAACCAAAAACTCTTTTTTTTTTAAGGTGTCGCACAGTCACATATTTTTTCTAAACCATTACACATGCAAGTAGACATTGTTGGAAGGGTATTGTTATTTTTTCTTAAAAGTGTCTACAGAACCAGGTCCGGTCGCTGACAATTTTACTGCTACAGAACCGGGAGGCCTGTGGTACCTTCGTAGAGTTAGGGTTAGTGGGGGTGGTGTCTTATGCGATCCCAAATCTGGGACGGAATGGAATAAACATACTAGTTATGCTTTATTCTGTAAGTGACTTTGGGCTCGTATTCTACACCATCCCCAGGTTAGGGTTAGTGCTGGAGACCTAGACTGCTGTATAGGCCATGTATTTCCTTGCAGCAAGGCTTGCTCCCTGGTCCCTTTTTCTACAATATGTACAGAACCCAGCATTCCAGCGCTTTCTCACTGTATTAGTTATAGTAGTCAGTAACAGACCCAGCCCTCAGAGGCTCAGTCATGCTGTAGTTGGCTGTGATACCAGACCCCGCACTCAAGTGATTTCTCATAGTATTGGATCAGAGTACCCGATCCGGCTTGCTGTGTATATTGTCTGCGATACCGGGTACAAATCTGTAGTCCCTTCAACAACTGAAATCAGACCTGGTCCAGCAGCCACATCCCTTTTTTTGTTTGGACATCCTGTCCCTGCTGTCAGATATTGGTTACTCGTCAGATGTGCTGTCCAACAGAAAATCTCTGTAGGAAAATTTTCTTCACTTGCAGCATCCACTTCTTTTTATAAGAAACATTTAGTTTTTTAAAGCCTTTGTAGCAATTTTGAAGAGCTTTGTCGCAAAATTTTGCCACAGTGCTCCAATTGGACAACCTGCGGCGGGGCCGGGTCGGGGGTCTTGGCGAAAATACAAGTCAATGCCACGATTGGCAAGCCATAATGCAATAAATACCAAGTATTTATTTACTTTATGGCTAAATCGACGATTTGTTTGGGAGTAAATTTATGCTACTGATAGACTTTTCCCATGGCCACAGGCACCACAGCATCAAACCTCTGTCCTCTCGGTTCTGACTTCACACAACTTTCAAGATCAAAGCCGGGTGTTTTCATTTCATCGGGGTTTCTTGATTTTTTCTCACCTTTCACCCTTGCTGACTTCGTTTCGAATTTGGTCAACATCTTCCTTGCACTCCCGAGAGAGATGACACAAACATGAACCTCCTCCTGCTTATGATTATCGCGTGTTTCTCGAGAATGCAGCAATATGTCAATTCCCAGCTCACAAGTTCCAGCGTGGAAACAAAATGGCGATCTTTACACGTCACGGCAAATAATGTCAAAAGAGGGCGTTGTTAACTGCCCTGATGGCTCCCAGGATCAATAAATATTATCAAAAAAATGTTGCAGTAGTATTCACTTATGTAGGTTAAATCAGTTGTGGCTTCAGACTATCAAAAGGTAACTATGTGTAAAGAAACAAAGAAATAGAACTTTGACAGAAAAAAGCAATGAAAACTACATTATTTGAACCAAAATAATCATGCTAGAAAACACACCAGGGTACCAGATTACTTCCCTGTCACACTCACATAGCTGAAGTTTGAACGCAATGCAAGCACCTGTTCACTGTTGTCTGAAGTGGGCAATTGTCATGATAAAACATGAAAAATTTACTTGTTCTTTCAATGTTACTATAAAAATCTTAGCGACAATAAAGAGTATCCGGCAGTCCTACGATTAAATCTTTTAAATCCGCGTTGAAAGGTTCAATCTATATTGCAGACGACAGAAAAATACGCCCTATCAAATAGTTGATTTCGCTGCCACAGGTGTCAGCACTATCTCTCTCTCTCTCTATATATATATCTATATATATATACATATACATATATATATATATATATATATATATATATATATATATATATATATATATATATATATATATATATATATATATATATATATATATATATATATATAATAATACTTTATTGCATATTGCCCTCCTGGGGCCATTGCACATACAACATGAGCGGCCCGCTGGCTACATCAAGGTATTGCCATCTAGCGGTCGCTAAATTAACTACCAACTATTCACTAATGACTACAGTCCACATAGATAGTGAACAAGAAACTGCACCACAGTACTATGCAAATAAATACAATACATAACAATGTTATCAGTGTAGTCAATGTACAAAGTAAATGGACGGAATGTGAACTGTATAATTAATGGACGGATTTCATTAAAAAAAATAAATAAATAAATAAATAAATAAATAAATAAAGAAGACAATAAAAAAAAATTAATCCAGGCATTCAAAGCAAAATTTGGAGACATTCTTAACACAGCTGCCCTCGGCATTCAATAAATAAAACACTTTTTCTGCGGAAGACAAATTGGTGAATAGTTTACACTCCTTTGAAATTTCTCTTATTAGGGTTTCCCTTTGAGAAGCAAATGCACCACACCTAAGTAAAAAATGTTCCTCATCTTCCACTTCGCCCAGTTGACATTTCCTACATAATCTTTGATTTCTGTTGATACCATATCTGTCATACCTACCTACTTCAATATTCAGTGCGTGAATATATATATATATATATATATATATATATATATATATATATATATATATATATATATATATATATATATATATATATATACATATATATATATATACACACACACATTAGAAACAACTTGCATACATATCCATCTACAACTTCCTACCTGCTGATATATCTTTATCTACCGGCGTTTGTCCTTCTGCCTAGGCTAACTATCCAACTTGAAATCCTATCACAAAAATAGGGAGACAGATTCCCAAATAAATGTTTGCTTAAGAAGCCAGTCACCATTATAACTTGAAGAATACACGGTGAATTAGCCTATGTGAACTTAAAACCCTTGAGGGTTCTCAAAATAATGCTTAGAAATTTCCATTTCAAATGAGAGGCTAGATTTTTATGATTTGCATTTTTTGGTAGGTTGTAATGAGGACATAGATGATACCTTGTAGTATACACAAGCCAGGCAGTATCTGCATTCACTTGCAACTCATTTACCTTCTGGTGCAGACACCTAAAAGTTTGCCAACATGTATTTTTTCTCGTAAAAAATCACGCTGCTGATTTTTCTAAAATGTATTTTCCCGCCTATGACAACTTTTTCTCAAAACTCATGCCATATTTACTGACAGAAAAAGCTGCACAAAAATACATTCCTATAAACATCAATCTTTGATGCCTCTGAACACCTTCTGAACAAAGCATGCTGGGAAGATCTGTATTTTCGACACATAGTATCATAAAAGCTTTCCTCAATTCTCATTCCAAAGACTTGAAAGCATCAATTAACGTTTTTGACTAGTAAATTAGGTCGTTATGACTGCAAAGCTCAACGAGAATGGAGCCTCACATTTTAAAAACTGATATAAAATGTACAGTTTAGCAGGCAATTAAAGTGTATAATTTCATACAAGGTTTTTTCCTCTCAACTTTTAATCAGAAAAATGTATCATTTACGTTCTACTAAACCATAGACCACTAGCACTGATATACAATGTATATCCAGAATCACACCTTCAGACTTACTGGAAAATCATGTGCAAGTATTTTAATACACAAGGAAATAGATTTTTAATGCCCAAAATAATGCAATTCCCTTTGCATCAAGACTGTAGGTCACAGTGACCCAGAAATTACTTTTAAATTTTGCTCATACAAAGTGGCTGTGCCAAAGTTGACTCACTTTTTTGAGAACTTTTTTTCTTTTCTTTTTTTTTTTTAATTCGTTGATGAAATTGAATCAAACTATAATGTCTCAACTTGGTGTTCAGATACACAAAACCGATTGAAACACTTTTATATCTCACCTGTTGTTTTATTCAAAGAAGGGGTCCTTCATTGCAGTCTGTTGTACAGAAGGAAACAGCCAAATCCATGACAATACAGACCTTCTGGCCAATTTAACGAGGTTGTTGACCAAAAGCGAATATTTTCTGGGGAAAAAGTTCAGTATATTTACCAAGCAACACATTTTACCACTGTATATACTATGCTCAAAATTTATAGAAAATTGCTTAATAAAAGATAGTCTTGCCAAAATAAAACCGTCTAAAAGGTCCATTGTTTTTAATAATAAGATGTTTACCGACAAAACGCCATCAGCAGGTCAGCATCATGCTTTCAAACCAGCAGTGAAGGTTCTGACTCGGTGACACCAAACCTTCAGAATTCACGATTGAGCTTTTGAAGGCTACTATTTCAACCAGAGAGATGATTTTGCAACAACGTGTCAGTGTCCAAATAAAAATATTTCAACTGGTCTCGTCTATCAGGTAGGAATTACATGCAATTGTCATTTGATCTGCACAGCAGTTGGCCTACAAAAACTTCCCATATCCATGGTAACAGCCACGTGACCAGTAGCATGGATGGGAGTCAAACTCTACATTAATCAGATATAAAGCACTGAAAAAATAGAAAAGAAGCAAATCTGTACTTCAGGTATACAATCATCGCAATGACAAGTAATGTTTATTTTGTTTTGTAATAAAAATGCATAGATAGTATTTCCTGCCACATACTGAAAGAATATCAAAAAGTATGAAACCCCAAAGAGATTTGTTTAAATGCTTTAATTACCAAAGGGGGATGCACACGACTAAAAATTCTACAAGAAATCCAAGCAAGATTAATTGACACATAAAATGCAAAATTCTCACCCAAAACCCCTGTAAGAGACATTAAAAGCAACAACAACAAAAAAAAATTATTACCCCTTGTTTATTGCATGAACATATACAGTAACTAAATTGTAAAAGTTCATAAATCGGAAAGATAAAGATGATTACAAAAAATAATTAATTACCCAATAAGTGTACCCATGACCTATGTCATCTTAAAACCACAACAATCTCTGCAGCTGCCAATGCCTTCTTAAAAACAGATAAAAAGTCCTCAAGGGGCCGTCCGTAAAGCTATTTTGCAGTATCAATTTTAGAAAATCAAGAATTGTTTTTTGGCAGAATAGGAAAGATTAGGTACCAATCTACAATTCGGCCAAATGTTGAGTTTGAAAAAATGTCAATTTTTGTGTGAAATTTGGAGCTAAGAAATCGTGATTTTTCGCCAAACACCTACATGGTTTTGTATTTACAACAGAATGTCAATGAGCTGTCAGTCAGACTTGGGTCTGCTAGGTAATGGGAAGTGATCAAGCTGTTCATAGGTTGGGGAGAACAATGGGCCAGTGCGCTAGGGAGAGAACAATGGACCGGTGGGCAAGGGAGAGAACAGTGGGCACTCCTTATCTGTTATTCTAGCGAATGAAACCAGCTATTAGGAAACCACATCTTTGTGATCTCATCCTGGCAAAACTTCAAAGATTCTTTTTTAAACATAGATTTAAAAGATATATTTTTCTGAGAACACATCAAAAGTATAGTATCATAAGAGTGCTTCTCACAAGACAAGTATCAATCATCAATCAGAGAGTGAGTACATTTTCCACAATGGCCAGTTTACTGCTGCCAGAGAGCCAAATAATAATAATAATAATAATAATAATAATAATAATAATAATAATAATAATAATAATAATAATAATAATAATAATAATAATAATAATAATAATAATAATAATAACAATAATAATAATAATGATGATGATGATGATGATGATAATAATAATAATAATAATAAAACAGAATCCGTTTCACTTCAGGTGCGTAGCGGTATGTATGTATGTATGTATGTATGTATGTATGTATGTATGTATGTATGTATGTATGTATGTATGTATGTATGTATGCTTTTAAGGATCTGTTGCTAAACTTCTGTCCGGCAGTATATATTGGAACCAGAGGCATATCAGTAATCACCTACCTCTGATGACAACGTTTACATGTAAAATGAATAGTAAACATGAAGACAATAAAGTATCTGGAGATAACATGCACTCTACCTTACCTTTAAACTGGGGCAGTCAGACCAGTATTAACAAGTGTAATGCTGTATTGACAAGCAAATTATCTTATATAGCCCCTTTGAATATAAACAGCGGAACTTGTATGAGTGAAGAGGACACCAAACATAAGATCAATCTCTGTCTATCGTTCACTGCCAACTGCGACTAAAGTCGAACTACTAAAGACCACGGCAACTACTCTGAATGATAAAAAAAATTATTAGACTAAAATTCCTTGTGGAAAGAGTTTTTATTCAGTTTTAGATACCGAAATGTTCATATTCCCAGAAAAAGTAATGGTCTGGATCAACACCTTGTAGGTTTGTTATTTTTAAATTTATATAATATATCTTTGTATCCTCTGTATAACTTTTCTTTAATCCAATTCTAACTCTGATGTTTTGTCTTCTAAATCTACATTCATTTATAAACTAAGATTTGTTACCAGTAGGTGACAAGAATGCATCTTGTATGCCTGTCAACATCTCAGTCTTTTTTCTTTTTCTTTTGAAGTGAACGTTAAATATAAATAGCCATAATATAATCTGGTTAAGGTAGCGGCGGGGATTGAGCCTCGCGCAGCGGTCCCGCGACTTTGACGTTGCATAGATGAACTATGTTTCACATTTCACCCACAAAACCATATATTTTATTAATTGTTCAGACATCTAAATTTGTTAGAAAGAAGATTCATATCGATACGATAATTTTCAAGGGTTTTATACGCCCGTTTACAAGAGGGTATCAGATTTGACATTTTGTCAGCATTTTTTTAAAAATAATCGATGCAAAAGTGTATTACCTATGTAAAATTAAAGTATAGACCAATATGCAGGAACCGTATTTTTTGTTTACAAATAAAATACATAATAACAGAATTATCGAATTCTTTGATCATCATTTTAAACTTCAGCAGTTACTTCATTTTGTGGGCTACAAAAGTCTCGGAAGGGGACATCTGACGGAAAAACAAAAAAAACGGTCCCCAGATAATATATTTATCTTTCAAAAGACGATTATTTGAAGCAGATCGATCAATTAGCTTTTTATTGACGCTGTCCACAAAATTGATTCATAAGCAGAAAATTTCATTCCGAGAAATCGCCGTTGAAAGATTTGAGGCCCTTTTTTCGCACATTGTTGGCCATAATGACAATACAGCTTTCCGAATTCGGCCCGTTTTGGTCTCAGTACTTCGAAGAAATGTCAATCAACATCTTTGATGTGTAGTTTCCAACATACAATGATGTTTATTGGCTTAAAAAAGCAGTTTTTTACCCGAATGACATCAAATGCAGCCACACTTGAAAGCTTGTCACTCGGGTTTCCACGTGAATGGGACAGCTTCAAAGGGGGATTCGAAAGCGGATTAGCCACGTGACCCGAAGGTGCCATCACTTTGACCCTAGCAACATTGTTTGCATATGGCGCCGCTTGAACAAACGGGTTGCAGTTTCACAGCTTGCTCTACTCAGAAGGAGCCCGGTAGGCAGGAGTTGCTCACTCACTTCTCATCACCTTGGATCAAAGAACAACATGGCTTTATTAACGGCATGGATGGGACATTCGCCATTCAGTGTCTTGGACTACTTGCGACATTACCGAAAAGAAAGTTGGAAAAATCGACATGCCACGATCACGGAAGAAAGGGAAGCAGATGGATGACAATGTGAAAAAAAGTGTTGACGACCAGGAATATGGATAGGACTGAGTCCGAGGGTAAATCGGACTTCAGCACAGTCACCGACTTCAATGTAGCTTATAAATGCTAGATAGGCGGTCATGATCGTGACGTAACATTTAAGACAATAGTCCTGTTACTGATAAACAAACACTCCCAGGATAAATTATACTTCAAAGAAGGAACAAAACAAAAAACAAAAAACAAAAAAAAAAAAAAACAAAAAAACAAAAAAAAAAAACAACGAATGTTTCATATGTGTTGAGAATCAATTAGTTTCAACGTTGTATTGGTGATGAAACTGTATTGCTAGATTGAAAAACCTAATCCATTGATTTGCTGAAGTAGTCTTTGATCAGACCCTGACGGTTACATAGATCAATATTAGTTATAATGCACCAGACCACGCTCAGATGTAAGGTGATGACGCTACCCTTCGTGCGCAAGGGTAAAACTTTCTTGCCTGCTAAGACGGACTGTGTTTGCTTGCCTGGCGACATGCACTTCAAGCGCAATTTAACAATTACGCAGAGCGAGTCTGTCTGGCAGT
>OZ026617.1:90118274-90258274 GCA_964020975.1 Hermodice carunculata | reverse complement strand
CAAAAAAGTTGTTTTGGACTATTCTAGGGTCGACCAGGGTAAAGTTAGTGACTTATTTTCGGCAGCACCGTGGGATGCTATGTTCTATGACGATGACATGAATGATATTTGCAAAACATTTACTAAATTCGTAAGTGATGCTGCAACTGACAGTGTTCCGCAGAAGGAAGTCACTATAAGGCATGACGATAAGAGACCGGGCCTACGGAAGGGCAAAAAGATCAGGCGTAGCTGATCACTGGGATTACTACGTCTGGTTAAGAAATGATGTTGTTCCCATGTTCAGAAAAGCCACAAAAAAAAAAAACACATTATTTTGCCAAAGGTAACTGATATACTGACAAATGAAACAACTGAAACCAAGAAATGGTGGCAGAATGTGAAAGGTGTTGGGGTGGAGTAACTGTGTGCCTATACCCTCCATCATTGACAATGGTGCAGTTTTGTAAAGTCCCACTGATAAAGCAAACTCACTTAATGATTATTTTGCTTCCCAATACGTAACTGATGACCTGTCTGCCGAATTGCCTGATCTGAGGCTAAAGACCGACCAAAATCTTGGTAATATCATATTAAACGAGGGAGAGGTTTACGACGTCTTGTCAAAGTTGAAAATATACAAAACTGGTGGTCCGGACGGACTCCCCAATAAAGTGTTGCGTTCGTTTGCTCAATAAATCTTCGTTCCTCTCACCAAACTCCTTAACTTGTCTGTAATAGCTTCTACTTTTCCCAGTCACTGGAAAGAAGCCAATGTGGCTGCTTTATTTAAAAAAAGAAGATCCACATAGTACAAGTAATTATCGACCATCTTCCCTACTCTGTTCCTTGCCTAAAGTGTTTGAAAAATTGCGTATTTAAAAGATTATACACATATTTTATTTCGAACAGACTACTCACTGATTGCAACTCCGGCTTTTAAAAAGTGGATTTAACTGTGTATCAGATAATTAATATTGTCTACCAAATGTCTCAAGAGGTACGAATGGTCTTTTAAGACATATCTTAAGCATTTGACCGAGTCTGGCATCGCAGTCTTTTTCTTAAATTAAAGGAATTTGGCATTTGTGACCCATTACTTTCTTGGATTAAGTCATATCTTAGTAATCGTAAACAAAGAGTTGTGTTACAAGGTACATCATCTGACTGGGTACCAATTGAGCCTGGTGTGCCTCAAGGGAGCGTGCTTGGACCCCTCTTGTTTCTTGTTTTTGTAAATAATTTAGTCGAGGATTTAACCTGCAAAGTATACCTTTTCAACCCAACTAAAACAGAAGAAATGATTGCATCTCTTAAAAGAAATCTACCAGTTCACCTCCCTCTAACCTTTATGAATGAACCCTGTTAAACGTGTTCGTGAACACAAACATCTAGGAGTCAGTTGGTCCAGTAATCCTTCATGGGACAGTCATATAATCCCCATATCTACTATAAAGACTACGTCACGTTTTGGGTCGATTTGAATATTTGTCACCTTTATTACCTATAAATGCATTTGAAACTATCCATACGTCATTCATAAGACCAGTATTGGAATATGCTTCTCCTGTCTTCGGTAACTGCTCACTCAGATGTTGTAAAATGTTGGAGTTAACTCATTCCACCCTGATGACGCTTTTTCCCGCTAATATCTAAATGTCGTCTGCTAATTGTATTTTACTAATTTAGGGATTATTTTTCAATATTTTGGATGAAACTTGCATGGAAGATCATTCCAAATTATATGCCCATGGTCAACAGCTTTCCTTGGCGCGCTCTGGGCGCAATGCGCCCAGAGCGCGCCAAGGAAAGCTGTTGACTCAGTCTTCTCTCAGGGTGGAATGAGTTAATTCAGTACAGTGGAGCGTTATACGCTTCTACAGCCATGAAAACATCTAGTCAGATCAATGTTTGGGTTGGGAGAATCTTGCAGACAGGCGGAAATATCTAAGTTTGTTACCCATTATAAAATAGTCGAAGATTTGTGTCCTGCATATTTGCGTGAACTGTTGCCGAGGGTCGATGAGGACAGAACCAGTTATAATCTACGGTATGTAAATGATCATACTACTGTAACATGTGGCACACCGATCTTTGCTAACTCGTTTATCTGGTCTATATTTGGGACACATTACCATTAACAGTACGTAAAGCTCCGTCAGTTCAGTTAATAGATTCAAAAGTCTGCAAAACTTTTATTTTACCCTTTCAGATTTTCACATTTAAGGTATGGGTCTCGAAAATTTGTTATTCTATTAAATCGTTTGCGAGTCGGCTTAAGCTGACTGAATGCTCATCTCTTTTTTTTTTTTTTTTCAGAAACTTGAGCAAGTAATAGTTTGTATTTTTATACCGTCTGCTTCACATGGTATATGCGCACGACCAAATTGTTTTGTTAAACCTTATATTGTATGTGTATTTTCTAATTTGACCTTCTTTCTTCTTATTTACAGTCTGAAGTATCAATGGTTGATGTACTTGTGTTTACTGGAGGAGAAGAATTTGTATTAGCCAAAGGCTATTTTTCTAGTCCTCTCAAAAAGAAATAAAGCATTTTAATAAACAAAAATGCTAGTCACCACAAATTCTCTTGGTCTCAATTGTCCATATGCACTTGGACAGATATATACAATGATAATGCATGAACAAACACAGGCAGCTCAAATCTCAGTCACAGGCTACTGACCTTAGCATATTTCAAGTTGACTGAAACTAATATTTCACACAACCCTGTAATAACGAGGAAAATAAAAAGTATACATCAAAATAAGGGTACAGAACTTAACATAAATAAAAAGATACACATATTATATGTAAAAAGAGTCGCAATGACATTAACAAAATTACATAAACATAAGCACATAAATCACATTGAAAAGTCTTGGCACATAGATATAACTAGATTCATAATCATGGAACTTACCCATAATCAGTAAACCAAATAAGTAGGCTGTGAAAAATGGGCAAACAAGCATTTGGGACGATCCAAAGGGACTGATTCTTCTGTTGAGCAGGGTTATCACATTTACTCCGTCAATCACAGGAAAGAAAACACTGATAAATCATAATCCTGAAACGAAGCTTCGCACAGCTTTCTCGCTGATTTTTTCATTTTATTTTTTTATAATAAATCTGTATATTTAAACCTTGTGTCAGTTTTTATTATGATGAATTAAAGGGTCAATTATCATGCACATGTATATGTATATGCTTACATGTACATAGAAACAGACATATATATATATATATATATATATATATATATATATATATATATATATATATATATATATATATATATATATATAGATATATATATATATATTATGTATGTGCGCTTGTCTATATTATTGTTGTTCATTTTACGTAGAGGTCGCAGAAGTTCAGCACTGCCTAATGTGGACACCTGTCAATTGTGAACACTTTGCTCAGTCCGAATGGTGTCCGCAATTGACAGGTTTAACTTTCTCTCTCTCTCTCTCTCTCTCTCTCTCTCTCTCTCTCTCTCTCTCTCTCTATATATATATATATATATATATATATATATATATATATATATATATATATATATATATATATATATATATATATATATATATATCCTGATGCAAATATCTTTGTGAAACGGCTTACACACGTTATTATTACATAGCAAGCTGGATATGAACACTGTAAAATATACAAGGTCCAACGATTCTATCAAGAATGGTTCGGTCTTATTGAGAAGAGCGCAAAGGAACAGCTGTGACTGAAAAATGATTTCAGCTCAGTAATCTGGAATAAAGGGAGATAACATTCAAAAGAGACCAATCCTATTGAAAAGGTCAAAATGAAACGACATAAGCAGAATAGACCATTTATGTAAAGGTTTGATGGCGTTTTGACTGTTTTAGTGAATACAAAGAAGCAGAGCAACAGAGGAGCCTGTTTGTATTATCAAAATATTCAAAGTACCTAAAAACCTACTCGGAAGGCAATGATTGGTCTTTACCTTTGATGACATAAACGTAGTCCTAAACTAGAAAAGCAGATTTGCTTCAAAGCAAATCTCTGTGTGTGTGTTCAAAAGTTGTAAATATTAAATGCTGTAACTTTTGTCCTTTGGTACTTCAAATTCCATTAAGCTTATGGCTGGATGAAACTTTCAAACTCCAAATGACCTTGACTTTTGACCTTTACAGGTCACATGTAAATTGCAAAAATTTGCAGTGTTACAATACCCACAATTTAAGCTCAACATGAACCAAATGGGATGAAAATTGACCAAGTTATGACACGATGAAACTTTCAAAGGCAAAATGACCTTGACCTTCGCCCTTTTGAGGTCACATGTTCTTACAAAAATGTGAGTCCAACATGATTAGAATTCAGGACTTTCCCCCACGGGTGGACCACTGTGTCCAGTGATTTTCTCACCCCCAATGCCCAGAGAAAGCCCCTTTGCTGGGGTAAGAATACTTGGTTGTATGGTTTTAACATAGGTACTTGCCACAAAGAAAGGTTTACCTGGTAAAATAACATGAATACCTCAGCCTCTAAAATATTAATGAAACTTTTCACAAAATGTTGAACTTAAAACAATAGGTTAAGACTATTTTACGGCCGGAATTCTTGCCTTATCTGTGACGTGTCTGCCATTGCTCAATCAATGGCGTTTTGTCCTTTAAACACCACACTCGTATGAATGGTTATATCCCACAGAGCCATATGCTATGGCATCACGAGCACAGGCTGCCAACATGTACTCAGTTTAAAGGTTTCACAAACTACTGTCGTGGTTAACCCCACAGGTGTCAGAAAGCAATTGACACCTATGCATGTGGGGTGGTCAGTACACAGATATGGACTACTCTATGAGGGCCTCAATGATTTTGCCTGTGAAAGGTTTTTGACGTGTTCAAATTGATAATGCCTTGTCCATTACCAATGTTGACAGGCATACTAATCAAAAGGTTTTACAACTTATGTTAATGTTGCTATAATTGACCTCAAATTTACTTGGAAGATTGGTACTTTTAACATGCGTTACCCTATGCCCACAAGTGTTCACCCCGCGATGCCCTCTCCAGTCAGCTGGAGGTGAGAAAAGTCTATGCTTTGCTGGTTCTGTGAAAGGAGTCCATTTGATGGTTATTTGCCGAGTTATGGCTGGATGAAACTTTCAAAGGTCCAAATGACGTTGACCGTTAACCTTTAGAGGTCACATGTAAGTGTTAAAAATATGCAGTGTTACAATAGCTACAATTTGAGCCCAACATGATCAAAATTGGACAAAAGTTGACCAAGTTATGGCTAGTAGAAAGCCACCATCAAAAGTGGCCATTGACCTTGAAATGACCTTTGACCTCGAGATGACCTCTACCTGAAGTGAACCTTGACCTTTACAATAACATTTTGACCTAAAATTGACATTGGCCTTGACATGATCTTTGACCTTGACATTTGAGATGACCTTTGCCTTGCTATGATCGAACTCCTATACACTCTGAAGTACATCTATTATAGTATATAAGCTATTGAAGATTTAAAACTTTAATTAGCCTTCGTTTGCATAATTTCAAAGAGCATGACCTCTCATTATAAAAAAGCAAGACTTCATGTATAGAAGTATAATTGTGCCAAGTTTGGAGTCTCTACGTATAATACTTTTCAAATGAAATGACGGACAAATTTCCCTGTAAAGAAAGAAAGAAAGAAAGAATTCCTAAAAAAAAAAAAACAATATGCTTGTGTAGGCACACAGACATGACAAGAGCCAATTCCGTCCAGCTGGGCTACTGGTGTCAAAATAAAGTCATGTGCACTCTGCACGGTGAGGACAACGCACGGGTTTTATTGTGGCAAGCAGAGATGGAAGAAAGCAGAGGTGTTGTTCCAAGTTTGGAGCATCTGTTGCTTAAATGTATCCCTGACGACTTGCTTTCAATTGCCAACTAAAATTGTTTATCGAGCGAGAAAATCTTGTGGAAGAAACTAAAATATCCGGGTGATATGCAAAAGTTGTCACTTCCGTCAGGGTAGCCCTGAAGCCACCAGAGAAAATTAACAGGTGGGGTGTCACTGGCCCCATTTCTGAGGCATCAACATAGCGGCTAGATGCCTCATACTGGGGCTAGGGTCTCACCACATGGAAAGCAGGGCAAAATGCCGACGTCAACAGCCTGAAACCAAACTGGATAAAAATTGAGTGAACGAAAATGTCTTGGATATGCACATTTCAAAGTTGTCACATTGAATGTGTTTTTTCGTGAAAGAGATACAAAGGATAGGCGGGAAACCTTATCCCCCGGCAACTTTGATTCTGGTGACCCGACCTCATTTTAACGATTTTCATCGGGAACTGATATAATTGATGGCTCCTTGGATACAGCTATCCCACTCACCTATGAATTGAAGTTACAATGACACCTCTATCTATAAAAATGCATTTTGAAGTTGAATATTGAAGATATAAATTTTGTGAATTTAGCTAATAAGCATAAATTTCAATGCTTCAACTTTGGTTCATATTTCATTGGACGCAGCTATGACACCATCCAACCAATCAATTTAAGTCGGAATGACACCTCTATCTTGTGCAGTTATTCAAGATTCAAATCTTGTGTATTCTGCTAGTTTGCATAAATTAAAATTTTACAAATTTTGGTCGGGGTTAATTGGATATTCCTTTAGCAGATACTTGTGAAGATTACCAAAGTGTGAATGGTACCTCTCGCTTTAATAGTTTTGAAAATGTTCAACATTTATTAAACTTTTCAACTGCACCTAATTAACAAATTACAATTCTACCACTTTCGTCTGTGGCTCATCGGATACGCCTATAGCACAAATCTATGAACTAAAAGTTGGAATAGTACCTCTGTCTATAATAGTTTTGAAGATATTCAACATTTAAAATTTCAAATGGCCCTCATTTACAAAATTCTCAACATGGTGACTAACCCAAAAAGGGTGCTTCATTTCACTCTTAGGTCAATCACCATGCCAAGGCTGATACTTTTCGGAAATAAAGAAACAAAGAAAGTGTTTGAAGGAAAAGAAAAATTATGTTTGCACACAGACTTAATTTTGCTCAGTGCTAACATGAGTGAATGTTAACATTTTATTTTGGGCATAGAAAAGGAAGTATTTATGCCTGACTTAAACCCTCAGTTTAAAACTGCAGGCAAGTCTCGCTATCATTGTAGCGTGTGGGGTCCTTCAAACCAATTTCATATTCCACGGGCTTTCCAAAGTGGGTGCAGATGATTACAGCGCGTACCTGTGTACGTACAGCCACATGCAAACCCAAATCAAAGTGGATGGGCACAAACAGCCAGACTTGTTGCACTTTTTGAGTGTAAGTATTTTATTAATTTTACCTCAAAATGTTTATTTCTTGTATCCAACTTGCAACATCGTGAGAAGACGGGGTCAAACTGAGCAAACATGTCCGCTGTTTAATAATTTGCTGATGTGTTAAAATGATTACAGGCGAAACATCATGGATTGGTAATTATAGGCGACACGGCTGCAAAATCTCTGAACAAGTTGTGGTAAGTTGTGGTATGGGAGGGGGGAACAGAAAGGGAAGATCGGCTGGTGTAGGAAATTTCTCACACATGACACTGCTACACTACTCTTCAATCCAATATTATTACCTCTGTTTCATTAGGCAGACTTAGTCTGGAGAACGTGTAGCCAGGCAAACTTGACCTGACTAGGTAGATAGGAGAGGAGCCAGAATTATACTGGAATGTAATATCAGAGACAGGAGCTCTAGATTTGCTTAATTCACTGGGTGGGCTGCCTCTATCCACTAGATGACTTTCATACAATCACAATGGTCTATAAATATACACGCGATTTAGCACCTATCTCGCCTTTTTTCTTCTCCTTCCGAAATGCATTCCTGAGCAACCAGACAGGCAAACAATTTACGCATGAACCGAGTAAGAACATCGTCCCTACAAAAATCCTTTACAAACTTGGGCGCGCCCCTTTACGATAAACTTCCCCTCATAGTTAAAATACCCCAAATTTGACTTCTTTCAAATCTAAATATTTGGCAAACCTGATATCATACCAGTCAAACATAAACTTCCATTAAATCTTGATGGATCACAGTGACTGTAATTTTATGATATACCCATACATAAGTCATAATTGCCACATTGTTAATTCTGTTTTATGGCATACTTTTACTACAGAAATTGTCTTTAACCGATCCGCTCTTTCTGTGATACTGTAACTTGGGAGTCTTTGACAATGCACTATTGAGTTGTCCCTGAGATACTGCAGACTTATGTATATGTTGTAAATCTTAAGTTTTATATATTTATTTGTATCGCACGAGTGTACTGTATACTAGCAGGGCCCATCTGCAGTTGATGTATGACTGTCCAGAATAAATACTCTCTCTCTCTCTCTCTCTCTCTCTCTCTCTCTCTCTCTCTCTCTCTCTCTCTCTCTCTCTCTCTCTCTCCTGGAAATAATTTGCAGCCCAGAAGATGGCACTGACTATGAGGTCAAGCTTTCAGATGTTGGATAACAAAGTTCAGTCTATAAATATTAACAAAAAACGTGCGGAGCTGGCCAATTGCCACATAACAACACGAAAACTTCCCTGGCAACATGGGCAAAGTCATAAAATTGCAACAACTGCTTAATATGGACAGGAATATGAGTCAAGGGGTAAAGGATTAAACAAAAATCAGGAGTTGTGTAGCTAATATTTGTCAAAACCCTGTCCAACCCAGCTGCCTGTTTGTTAACCTAGCATCAACGTCGAGTGAAATTGTGGCTCCAAAACCTCCGGTCAACCCTGGGCGAACTTGATAACCGAGTTACTGAAAAATAAGGAAGACATCCATGATTTGCATGGTTGACATTGTTTCAGGTATTAGTTAGGCTTCCCCAAAAACGTGGAAGGCTCGCTAAAGGTTTGGGTGATCTATTTTTTTTTGGGGGGGGGGGGGATTGGTTGAAAAAAAAGTCCGTTCGTAGTTCATTTATTTCCGTGAATGTGATTGTACATCAATGTACACATGCACATCTCAAAGTAACAACTAGATTAATGTACACACATAATATACACAAATCAAAACAGGTAACATGCCAAAATAATAGGTGTCATACAAATTATTGAAGGTATTTTACACAACACACGTACTGCTTAACTGGCTGGACTGTCCGTGAAACGGACAGTCCAGACAGCTTGTGATGCACTAAGCTTCGCGTGCAAATCACGACAAATTCTGCAATATTATGACGTGCTCGTATTTTGTATGGGTGCAGAAGTGCAGGTATTGGTTAAATAACAAGAAAAACACCTGACAGGACTTTGTCTCTTAAACGAATGGTAGCGCTATAAAAGTGTCAAGGTAACAATGTTGGTCAATGTTGTACCATTTTCATTCTTCAGTATTGTTTTGCAGAAGACCAATCAGAACGCAGCTTGTGTTCGTTTGGGCGACATAACTGTTTAACCCCTTCCTTCCCAGACAATAAGCAATTGGGTTTTAGCAAAAGACGTATATTTACCATGTTTATTTATCGCGTGAACAAAATATCCGATGAGAGGCATTTGTTTTTGTCAAAAAGTTGCCGTGGCGTACCAATGATCAACCAGATATTGACGGTAAAATTTGTCGATTCTTTGTAGTTCGATCATGGAAGAGTTAGCTGCTGCAAAAAAACACGTGACCCCGAAGGCACTCTGGTATATAAAACACTCGCGCCATTTCACGCACTCACACCAAGGGAAGTCACCAACGACGTTGTTCATACTTGTGCGCAGATGCAATTGAACAAAATCCTAAAGGGAATTTGTTATCAAAAGTATGCATACCTGGGACTTGTAAGTACCTTTATTTATTTTATTGGCAGTTTAGTTGTGAATGCTATTGAATGTCTTTCTGGATAATGAAAAAGACAGGACAAACCCAGGAATCCCAGTTTCCACACACACAACTAAATCGAATTAGAGTTGATTTTTTTCCTCTTGATTTTTTTGTCCAAGGTCGAAATGAATTATATTATCCAGGAAACAATAGAAACGGGAGGAATGCAGCTTGCAGGTGTGGGTGGGTGGGTGAGTGGGCTATGGATAGCCCTGCGACAAAAAATGCCCGGTTGCACAAGTCCTGATTAAGCTGTGATCAGAATGATCAACCAGAGGTAGCCAGTTGCACAAGCCCTGGTTGAAGGTAACCAGGGTTGTAAGCTATGGTTCGCGGTGATCACAACTTGGTGCATGTGGTTCCAAGCTCTTCTTAACCAAAGTAAGAGAAATATATGGCATGGTGGTTTTGAATTCCTGAAGTCAGATTAGTGCAAAATATCGTTGAAGGAAAGAAAGAACATTAAGAAATGTTGTTACCATAAAAAGGCCTAAAATATGTAGGGGATTTCCGTCAAATGGGTTTTCTGTGTATTAATACATGTATTGTGTCATGTTGTAGTGCTCTTGATCTTCATAATCCATGCATTTTTTTTTTTTTTTTTTTTTTTTTGATGGCCTTTCGTACGTTGGTTCACTATCAAGTCTGGAGTGGAAGGACACAGTTTTTCACATGCAGCTTCTTTTTTTCTTTTCTTTTTTCGGTATCATTCGCCCATTATTTCTCTTCTGTATCTTTGCTTCGAGTTCTATCAAAATTTTTTTCTCCGTAAAATTGAGATGTTCCCCCATTGTGAACAGACTGCAGTGGCACATATACTGTATGTGACACTTCAGGTGAATTCTAAGCCCGGGATTCTAAGTAAGCCATGTGGGCCCACACAAGAAACCTACCAGTGGGGCATGACATAGTAGGCAAATTGCTTATATCTGTCTTACCATAGAACAATATGCCACCCGCGGCAACCTTTGTTTTCAACAAAGGCTGTGATCTTGTATATTGTAACTCGCTGCGTGAGCTGTGGTCGCGTAATCTCGGGTCTTCAACACCGGCACCTGTGGTTGGCTGAATCCAAGGTTGAGCGGTGCTTACCCGATTCCGGGATCAACACATGACCACGGCTCACCTGCACGGCTGTTCTGCAACTGGTCAGAAAGCAAAGACGCTTGAAGCAGACCGCGGACAACTGCACGCTCGCACTGCAGCATAAAACCCCCATTCACTGTATTATAGTAGACATAGTAAACACCACGATATGAAACTCGAGTCTGAACCTGCTCACATCGCTCTTACAAATATCCCCAGAACTTTCATTTCGACAACTTTCAAGCAAAACAGTTTGGTGGTTTCTCCTCTTATTATTTGAGCGTCACGCCGGGTTGAAATGAAATTCTATGTTTGTCAGCGCACCAAGAGATTAAATAGCTTTTTTTAAATGCACATACCAGAGGGTCTGAAAGGGGTTGCCCGTACTCGGTACTGGGGCTTTTTAAAATTTTTTGTACAGCGTATAGTGAAAAATATTGACCGTAGAGTGCACTGACAGCAAACCATGTACTTCGTATCAGTATACTGATCAATATTTATTATGCGTAAAGCGTACCAGCAACACATGTAATATTCGTACCGGTACTGCAAAAAAAAAAAAAAAAGTAAAATCGCGGCAAAGTCAACATTATTCACAATTTGCCTAACTGGCTTTAAAAGTACAAGTGTAGTCTGTGGCATCTTTGTTCTTATAGGTTGTATAACTATCTCAAATTTGAAAATGTATGTTGTGGATATCTTATTTTCTGTACTGTGTACTGGAGGAAAAATATTTCCTGTACTGGTAACTTTTATTTTCTGTACCACTGTACCAAGACCCCGCTTTACCCTCCCCCCACCCCTCACCCTCCATACCACGCCCCACCCCCCATACCACGCGAATCCTTTCAGGGTCGTTTGGTCGTGCATTTCTGTCGGTCTTTTGCTTGACCAAACGATCTGATTGGTCACCTTCCTTACCCCATGTCAAAGTTCAAGCTCTCTGGGACTTGGAGTGGCCACGTGCTACGCCACATACAAATGGAATAAAACACTCGCTTGAAAAAAAGGGAAATGGAAGTAAAACAGAGTGACGTGCAGTCACTTGCACTGAAGGGCCATAATATTATTCTTATGGTGACTATGGGACATGTGCGCGTGCATTGGATGTCACTTGCAGAATGAACGCGTATGAAAAAAATAAGCCACGTTAACATTTAAGAATTATATTGACGGGGACAGATTCCTTTCTCAGCCTCACGCACTCTTACTATGGTCCTATAATCTCGTCAATAGGTCCATGCTCTTACTAAGGAGCCTGCGTGGGCTTCTTGCTCTTGCAGACTTATTCAGCCATCATGAACCAATGCAGCGGTTTCTGTTGGTTTTTGAAAGCAACGGAAATGTATATATATATATATATATATATATATATATATATATATATATATATATATATATATATATATATATATATTATAAACACAAAAAACTTCGAAACGACAGGAATAAACTTGATCGCTGGAAAAAGAGGAAAAAATAGGGGGGGGGGATATTTTCAAATAAACTTGGATATTGATACATGTGAATAAAATGTACTCTCTTGTACAGAGAGAGAGAGAGAGAGAGAGAGCGAGAGCGAGCGAGCGCGGGTCAGTTGTTCACACCTTTTCATTGGCCGAGGAATAATAATAACAATGATAATAATGGGCTCTACGTTTTTTGTGCCGCGGTCCTGTGTGTCACAGTTGGTCTGCAGAAAAATAATCCAAATGGCAGGATGCTGAATACAAGGTTATCGGTTGATTGTCGTGTTGGTTGGTCCTCGCCGGTTTTGGTGAAGCCTGACCAACACCCGAAACAATGCCAAACATGCAAATCAAGTGTACGTTTGTCTCCTCTTTTGTCGGTGACTGAATAATCAAGTTTATACCCAAGAGGAATGCATGTACTTGGACTATGTGAACGTTCTGATCCAGCGTGGTCTGTACAGCTGGAGACATTGCCTGTTTAGGAATGGCGAGGTTTCTTTTTACCGGGACTTTCAACAAAGAAATATAATAAAAACCAATAGCCAACAAAGAAATATAATAAAAACCAATAGCTTCTCAAGCTTTTACGAGGCACGGAAAACATTTAAGTTAACATACAATTACTTAATCCTCGGAATCGTGTGTATCAATTATTTGTACATGTACTGTGCTCAAACTCTGTTTTTCACTTTCAGAAATTACCGGGCGTTCTCGTTGTAATCATCAGACATCGGGTACTTTAAGTAATTTCGTGCACAATCTTTTCGAATTATTGGCGTCGGGCATTCTGTGGTCTTATTTCTCTTCTATTGGCCACGGGAGCAAATGCTAATACTGTTTTTTGATTTGGTCACAGTTTGTGCATGCAGAAAAATACTCGAAAAGTGCTGTGTGCACCACATTAACAGTAACAAGATCTTATTTTTGGGAAACCTTTGCTTGTTATAAGGTTCTTAACGGCGTGGTATACTTTTTGATTCTAATGTGTAAATGTTTAATTTTTCTCTATGGCTATCATATAATAATATAATATTATAATATATTGTCCGAAAAAGTTAACATCAAGTTTAATTTTGGTACTGAATATAATATTTTAATATCGCTATTGATGTAATGATATTTTAATTAAAATTCTTAAGACTTTTCATAAATTTAAAGTAGCATTTAAAAAAAATCTGATTTAGTTTATAGTGTCAAATGAGAGAACGTGTAAGGCTCTCCATACCCTTTTTCAATTTTTAAAAAAAGTGCTTAAGTCTGAAGGTTTTGTTTATTAAAACTTATAATTTTACCTTTAATTTAAACATCCATTAAATTTTGAATTGTGCCGCAGTCCTGACATTTATGGCAGTAAATGATTTAAGTTTTATTTTTTGTCAGGAATTTTAACACTTTATTTTTCAGGTGCTGTTTTTTAGTTGATGCTGGATATTATCTGTGAAGGGCTTTTAATCATTGTAATGTCTTTGCAGTGTTTCCCCCAAAAGACAGTACAGTACAGTACAGTTTCAGGTACCCTAATTGGTGCACATTCTGTGCTGAGGAACTTGGTACCTTTTTTCAAAATATCATAATACCTGCACAGAAATTGACGACGGCTGCATTGATACAGGAGTGCAGAGAGACCGTATTGTGCTATTTTTTATTGTTTAGTTGAAATGTACTTTGGAGACATGACACGCGGTTTGTATGATATACATGTGTATGTGACCAAGTTGCTTCAAAGGTCTCTTATGTATTGACGATTTTACGGTTTTCTTGATTTTAGAATGTAGGGACATATAAAGTAGTAATTTAGTTGTTTTAATTTTTGAAGGATCTTCACACTTTTATATTTTCAAGGTGCTGTTTTACAGTCGCCATATTTTATCTGTATATGGCTTTGAATTATGTTATTCTGTCCTTTATCTGGGTTTTTTATGCTTTTAAGGTTTATCATACATTTGTGCCCAATTCGAAGTACAGGACTTTTAACTCTTTTATTTCCTTTTAAGATAGATTACTTGCTTTTAAGATGTTTTATATGTTGAAAATTTTCAGCTGTCAAGAATATTTTTCATAAATTTTGTATTCAATGATTTGAGAGAAACAAGTGGTGTTGAATATGTTGCTTATTTATCGGTTGCTAAAACTAAATGTGCACTTCATTATGTCCATGGAAAGGTGGTTTTGCAAAAAAGGTGTGTGATGAAAATGTGATTTAACTCCAAGTGTCTGTCATTTTGTTAGGCAGTTTGATATGAAGTGTGGTGTTTTCTTTGTGGGGAAGCAGCAATCTATGATCCCAATCTAGGGCGAAACTGTTATATTCCTACCAGGTCAGGGAGATGGTTTGTCCCCGCTATGATTTCATGAGTGACCAGGTTTTAGATTATCCCAGTACAGTTGTAAGTGCATTTGGTACTCAATTATTTTCCAATGGATTGATGAGACTAGCCTTGGGGTTAATGTTCAGTGTTTGCTAATACAGAACAGTTTCAGGTACTTAATTGGTGCACATTCAGCGCTAAGGGACTTGGTATCTGTTTTTCAAATGTCATAATACCTGCATAAAAATATTACAATTTTCAGATATAAGTGAAGGGTACACTCACTTTTGTAATTAAGTGTCATGAAACTCCTTAATTTTTAGACACGTTCATGTTTGTCAGGTTATGTATATTTATTTTAGCCATCTTCAACTTTGTGTGAGGGCATGTATGTTTACAATTGGAACTTGTATATATTCGTGCATTATTTTTAGAAGTATGAACATTTTGCTTTGCTTTTTCATGCATTTTAAAAGGGTGTATAGTGGAATAAATGGTAACTAGCACCTATAAAGTAGTGTATTACCTGTTTTATTTTTTTAGCATTTTTACACTTTAATGTTATTAAGGTGCTGTTTTATATTTTATATCTATAGTTTAAAGGTGCTGCGTTCCTGTTGATGCTGGATTTTAATTGTCAAGAGCTTCTAATCGTTATACTGTCTTTTCAGGGACTTGGTGTCTGTTTTAAAATATCGTTAATATGTATGCACTGAAAATGTTATGGTTTTCTTGTTTTTAAAATGCGAGCACCTATATAGTAGTTATTTACTTTAAAATTTTTCAAAGGATCTTGACACTTTCATGTTTTTGAGGTGCTGTTTTACTGTTGCCAGATTTTTTCTCTATATTTTAAAGGTGTTGTTTTCCAGTTGATGCTGGATTTTATCTGCGAATAAGTTTTAATCATTGTAATGTCTTTTCAGTGTCTGTCCAAAACAGTTCTTCTTCAGGTATCTTAACTGTTGCACAATCAGTGCTGAGAGACTTTGTATCCATTTTTAAAATACCGTTAATACGTGCGTAGAAATAGACAGAGGCTGAGTTTGTAAAGGGATGCAGATAGACCGCATTGCTATTTTTTAATGTTTAGTTCAGATGTAAATGGAAGACTAGACGCACTGTTGCTTCGGTTTGTATGATAGAAGTTTTATGTGTATGCGAGTAAGTTGATTCAAAGAGTCTTTTATGTATTGTGGATTTTACTACTTTTTTGTTTTTAAAATGCTGGCACCTTTAAAGTAATACCTCACATCTTTTTAATTTTTCAAGCATTTTAACACTTTTATGGTTTTGAGGCGCCGTTTTACATTTGCCAGATTTTACTTGTATGTTTTTAAGGTGCTGTTTTCTCTTTGATGCTGGACTTTATCTGTAAATACATTTTAGTCATAGTAATGTCTTTGTTATGCTGACACCTATAAAATAATACTTCACATCTTTTTAATTTTTTCAAGCATTTTAACACTTTTATGGTTTTAAGGTGCTGTTTTGCATTTGCCAGATTTTACATGTACATGTATATTTTTAAGGTGCTGTTTTCTCTTTGATGCTGGACGTAATCTGTAAATACATTTTAATCATAGTAATGTCTTTGTAGTGTTTGCCCAAGACAGTAAAGTTTCAGTTGCACCTTCAGTGTTTAGGGACTTTACCTGGTTTCAAAATATCATTAATACCAGCATAGAAAACAGACAGAAGCTGCATTGGGAAAGAGGTGCAGAGGACTACATTGTGCTATTTTTTATTATTTCATTTAGATGTGCATAGGAGACATGGCGCAATGTTGCATCGGTTTTATGTATATGCCAGTAAGTTGCTTCAAAGGTCTCTTACGTATTGACGATGTTATAGTTTTCTTGGTTTTAAAATGTGGGCACCTATAAAGTAGTAATTTACTTGTTTTATTCGTTAAAGGATTTTATCACTTTTATGTTTTTTTTCAAGGTGCTGTTTTACAGTTGCCAGACTTGATCTGTATATGGATTTACATTGTTTTAATGTGTCCTTTATGTGGAACATTTTCATGCTTTTAAGGTTTATCATATATTTGTGTCCAATTCGAAATTGACGACTTTTCAACACTTTTATTTTTTTTAAAGATAGATTACTTGCTTTTAAGGTGTTTTATATGTTGAAAAGTTTCAGCTGTCAAGAATTTTTGCATATTTTGTATTCAATGATTTGAGAGAAACAAGTGGTGTTGAACATGTTGCTTATTTATGGGTTGCTAAAACTAAATGTGCACTTGATCATGTCCATGGAAAGGTGGTTTTGCAAAAAAAAAGGTGTGTGATGGAAATGTGATTTAACTCCAAATGTCTGTCATTTTGTTTGACACTTTGATGATATGAAGTGTGGTGTTTTCTATGTGGGGAAGCAGCAATCTATGATCCCAATCTAAGGCGAAACTGTTATATTCCTAACAGGTCAGATGGTTTGTCCCCGCCATGATTTCAGGGGAGACCTGGTTTTAGAATATCCCAGTACAGTTGTAAGTGCATTTGGTACTCAATTTTTTTCCAATGAATTGGATGAGGCTAGCCTTGGGGTTAATGTTCACTGTTTGGTAATACAGAACAGGTTTAGGTACTCAATTGGTGCACATTCAGCGCTAAGGGACTTGGTATCTGTTTTTCAAATGTCTTAATACCTACATAAAAATATTACAATTTTCAGATATTAGTGAAGAGTACACTTACTTTTGTAATTAAGTGTCATGAAACTCCTTAATTTTTAGACACGTTCATGTTTGTCAGGTCATGTATATTTATTTTAGCCATCTTCAACTTTGTGTGAGGGTATGTATGTTTACAATTGGAACTTGTATATATTCGTGCATTATTTTTAGAAGTATGAACATTTTGCTTTGCTTTTTAATGCATTTTAAAAGGGTGTATAGTGGAATAAATGGCAACTAGCAAATATAAAGTAGTGTATTACTTGTTTTATTTTTTTTAGCATTTTAACACTTTAATGTTCTTAAGGTGCTGTTTTATAAAGGTGCTGCGTTCCTGTTGATGCTGGATTTTATCTGTCAAGAGCTTCTAATCGTTATAATGTCTTTTCAGGGACTTGGTATCTGTTTTTAAAATATCTATAATATGTATGCACTGAAAATGTTATGGTTTTCTTGTTTTTAAAATGCGAGCACATATACAGTAGTTATTTACTTTTAAAATTTTCAAAGGATCTTGACACTTTTATGTTTTTAAGGTGCTGTTTTACTGTTGCCAGATTTTTTCTTTATATTTTATAGGTGTTGTTTTCCAGTTGATGCTGGATTTTATCTGTGAATAGGTTTTAATCATTGCAATGTCTTTTTAATGTCTGCCCAAAACAGTTCTTCTTCAAGTATCTTAACTGTTACACATTCAGTGCTGAGAGACTTTGTATCCATTTTTAAAATACCGTTAATACGTGCATAGAAATAGACAGAGGCTGAGTTTGTAAAGGGATGCAGATAGACCGCATTGCTATTTTTTGTTCTTTTTCAAATGCAGGCACCTATGAAGTAGTGGTGTACTTTTATTTTAAATTTTTAAGCATTTTAACACTGTTGTGTTTTTAAGCTGCTGTTTTACATTTTGCCGGTTTTATATGTTTATGTTTTTAAGGTGCTCTTTTAAATTTGGCAGATTTTATATGTATATTTTAAAGGTGGTGGTAACCAGTTGATCCTGGATTTTCCAGTTGATCCTGGATTTTAACTGTGAATAGCTTTTAATCATTGTAATGTCTTTCATATAAGGCATTGTTTTACTTGTTTTAACATTTGAAGATTTTACCTGCTTATGTTTTTACAGTGCTCTTTTAAATTTGGCAGATTTGATTTGTATATTTTTAAGGCTTCTGTTTTGTGCTGGGGATGTTCATGTTGCCTTTGGTCTTTTGGCATTGGACTCTGTTGTTTGTCAGGTTTCTTGTCTTTCGGGATTGACTTTGTAAGTTGATGTTCAAGGTGGGCAGTCACTCTGCTTTGCAACTTTTGGACAGTCAGGTTTTGTTGTTGCATTTCTGAGATGGTTCATGAATAAATATGAAATCCTTTTCTCAGGATGTTTGGGAAGTAGAAGTTTGCTAGTTTTCGCCCCATATGGGTGAATAAACTAGTTCAACAATTTCCCCATGTCTTGCCATTATAAGCAAGAACTTGTGTTACGGTATTTGCTGTTTGCTGCTGTGATTTCACGTTTTCACTAAATTCAAATGTGTTGTCTTTACCAAATAGAAGGGAAAGACCAGCAGCCACCATCACAAAAACAGCATGTCCATGAATTATAGGCTGCAGACATGCATGATGATTTGCTGCTGACAACCCATTGATGAATACATTTGGGTGTTGAAGCCTTGAATTTTGAAAACTGTGCATGAAACGTGATACCAGTGATGAATTAGGGCATAGATTCCCACTTAGAGGCTGGGTGTTATGTACTGAGGATTTTATGGTTTTTGTTCTTTTTCAAATGCAGGCACCTATGAAGTAGTGGTGTACTTTTATTTTAAATTTTTAAGCATTTTAACACTGTTGTGTTTTTAAGCTGCTGTTTTACATTTTGCCGGTTTTATATGTTTATGTTTTTAAGGTGCTCTTTTAAATTTGGCAGATTTTATATGTATATTTTAAAGGTGGTGGTAACCAGTTGATCCTGGATTTTCCAGTTGATCCTGGATTTTAACTGTGAATAGCTTTTAATCATTGTAATGTCTTTCATATAAGGCATTGTTTTACTTGTTTAAACATTTGAAGATTTTACTTGCTTATGTTTTTACAGTGCTCTTTTAAATTTGGCAGATTTGATTTGTATATTTTTAAGGCTTCTGTTTTGTGCTGGGGATGTTCATGTTGCCTTTGGTCTTTTGGCATTGGACTGTGTTGTTTGTCAGGTTTCTTGTCTTTCGGGATTGACTTTGTAAGTTGATGTTCAAGGTGGGCAGTCACTCTGCTTTGCAACTGTTGGACAGTCAGGTTTTGTTGTTGCATTTCTGAGACGGTTCATGAATAAATATGAAATCCTTTTCTCAGGATGTTTGGGAAGTAGAAGTTTGCTAGTTTTCGCCCCATAAGGGTGAATATACTAGTTCAACAATTTCCCCATGTCTTGCCATTATAAGCAAGAACTTGTGTTACAGTATTTGCTGATTGCTTTGCTGTGATTTCACGTTTTCACTAAATTCAAATGTGTTGTCTTTACCAAATAGAAGGGAAAGACCAGCAGCCACCATCACAAAAACAGCATGTCCATGAATTATAGGCTGCAGACATGCATGATGATTTGCTGCTGACAACCCATTGATGAATACATTTGGCTGTTGAAGCTTTGAATTTTGAAAACTGTGCATGAAACGTGATACCAGTGATGAATTAGGGCATAGATTCCCACTTAGAGGCTGGGTGTTATGTACTGAGGATTTTATGGTTTTCTTCTTTTTCAAATGCAGGCACCTATGAAGTAGTGATGTACTTTTATTTTAAATTTTTAAGCATTTTAACACTGTTGTGTTTTTAAGCTGCTGTTTTACATTTTGCCGGTTTTATATGTTTATGTTTTTAAGGTGCACTTTTAAATTTGGCAGATTTTATATGTATATTTTAAAGGTGGTGGTAACCAGTTGATCCTGGATTTTCCAGTTGATCCTGGATTTTAACTGTGAATAGCTTTAAATCATTGTAATGTCTTTCATATAAGGCATTGTTTTACTTGTTTAAACATTTGAAGATTTTACCTGCTTATGTTTTTACAGTGCTCTTTTAAATTTGGCAGATTTTTTTGGCATATTTTTAAGGCATCTGTTTTGTGCTGGGGATGTTCATGTTGCCTTTGGTCTTTTGGCATTGGACTGTGTTGTTTGTCAGGTTTCTTGTCTTTCGGGATTGACTTTGTAAGTTGATGTTCAAGGTGGGCAGTCACTCTGCTTTGAAACTGTTGGACAGTCAGGTTTTGTTGTTGCATTTCTGAGACGGTTCATGAATAAATATGAAATCCTTTTCTCAGGATGTTTGGAAAGTGGAATTTGCTAGTTTTCGCCCCTTATGGGTGAATATAATAGTTCAACAATTTCCCCAATGTCTTGCCATTATAAGCAAGAACTTGTGTTACAGTATTTGCTGATTGCTTTTCTGTGATTTCACGTTTTCACTAAATTCAAATGTGTTGTCTTTACCAAATAGAAGGGAAAGACCAGCAGCCACCATCACAAAAACAGCATGTCCATGAATTATAGGCTGCAGACATGCAAGATGATTTGCTGCTGAAAACCCATTGATGAATACATTTGGCTGTTGAAGCCTTGAATTTTGAAAACTGTGCATGAAACGTGATACCAGTGATGAATTAGGGTATAGATTCCCACTTAGAGGCTGGGTGTTATGTACTGAGGATTTTATGGTTTTCTTCTTTTTCAAATGCAGGCACCTATGAAGTAGTGGTGTACTTTTATTTTAAATTTTTAAGCATTTTAACACTGTTGTGTTTTTAAGCTGCTGTTTTACATTTTGCCGTTTTTATATGTTTGTTTTTAAGGTGCTCTTTTAAATTTGGCAGATTTTATATGTATATTTTAAAGGTGGTGGTAACCAGTTGATCCTGGATTTTCCAGTTGATCCTGGATTTTAACTGTGAATAGCTTTTAATCATTGTAATGTCTTGCATATAAGGCATTGTTTTACTTGTTTAAACATTTGAAGATTTTACCTGCTTATGTTTTTACAGTGCTGTTTAAAATTTGGCAGATTTGATTTGTATATTTTTAAGGCTTCTGTTTTGTGCTGGGGATGTTCATGTTGCCTTTGGTCTTTTGGCATTGGACTCTATTGTTTGTCAGGTTTCTTGTCTTTCGGGATTGACTTTGTAAGTTGATGTTCAAGGTGGGCAGTCACTCTGCTTTGCAACTGTTGGACAGTCAGGTTTTGTTGTTGCATTTCTGAGATGGTTCATGAATAAATATGAAATCCTTTTCTCAGGATGTTTGGGAAGTGGAAGTTTACTAGTTTTCGCCCCATATGGGTGAATATACTAGTTCAACAATTTCCCCATGTCTTGCCATTATAAGCAAGAACTTGTGTTACAGTATTTGCTGATTGCTTTACTGTGATTTCACGTTTTCACTAAATTCAAATGTGTTGTCTTTACCAAATAGAAGGGAAAGACCAGCAGCCACCATCACAAAAACAGCATGTCCATGAATTATAGGCTGCAGACATGCATGATGATTTGCTGCTGACAACCCATTGATGAATACACTTGGCTGTTGAAGCCTTGAATTTTGAAAACTGTGCATGAAACGTGATACCAGTGATGAATTAGGGCATAGATTCCCACTTAGAGGCTGGGTGTTATGTACTGAGGATTTTATGGTTTTTGTTCTTTTTCAAATGCAGGCACCTATGAAGTAGTGGTGTACTTTTATTTTAAATTTTTAAGCATTTTAACACTGTTGTGTTTTTAAGCTGCTGTTTTACATTTTGCCGGTTTTATATGTTTATGTTTTTAAGGTGCTCTTTTAAATTTGGCAGATTTTATATGTATATTTTAAAGGTGGTGGTAACCCGTTGATCCTGGATTTTCCAGTCGATCCTGGATTTTAACTGTGAATAGCTTTAAATCATTGTAATGTCTTTCATATAAGGCATTGTTTTACTTGTTTAAACATTTGAAGATTTTACCTGCTTATGTTTTTACAGTGCTCTTTTAAATTTGGCAGATTTGATTTGTATATTTTTAAGGCTTCTGTTTTGTGCTGGGGATGTTCATGTTGCCTTTGGTCTTTTGGCATTGGACTCTGTTGTTTGTCAGGTTTCTTGTCTTTCGGGATTGACTTTGTAAGTTGATGTTCAAGGTGGGCAGTCACTCTGCTTTGCAACTGTTGGACAGTCAGGTTTTGTTGTTGTATTTCTGAGACGGTTCATGAATAAATATGAAATCCTTTTCTCAGGATGTTTGGGAAGTGGAAGTTTGCTAGTTTTCGCCCCATATGGGTGAATATACTAGTTCAACAATTTCCCCATGTCTTGCCATTATAAGCAAGAACTTGTGTTACAGTATTTGCTGATTGCTTTGCTGTGATTTCACGTTTTCACTAAATTCAAATGTGTTGTCTTTACCAAATAGAAGGGAAAGACCAGCAGCCACCATCACAAAAACAGCATGTCCATGAATTATAGGCTGCAGACATGCATGATGGTTTGCTGCTGACAACCCATTGATGAATACATTTGGCTGTTGAAGCCTTGAATTTTGAAAACTGTGCATGAAACGTGATACCAGTGATGAATTAGGGCATAGATTCCCACTTAGAGGCTGGGTGTTATGTACTGAGGATTTTATGGTTTTCTTCTTTTTCAAATGCAGGCACCTATGAAGTAGTGATGTACTTTTATTTTAAATTTTTAAGCATTTTAACACTGTTGTGTTTTTAAGCTGCTGTTTTACATTTTGCCGGTTTTATATGTTTATGTTTTTAAGGTGCTCTTTTAAATTTGGCAGATTTTATATGTATATTTTAAAGGTGGTGGTAACCAGTTGATCCTGGATTTTCCAGTTGATCCTGGATTTTAACTGTGAATAGCTTTAAATCATTGTAATGTCTTTCATATAAGGCATTGTTTTACTTGTTTAAACATTTGAAGATTTTACCTGCTTATGTTTTTACAGTGCTCTTTTAAATTTGGCAGATTTTATTTGCATATTTTTAAGGCATCTGTTTTGTGCTGGGGATGTTCATGTTGCCTTTGGTCTTTTGGCATTGGACTGTGTTGTTTGTCAGGTTTCTTGTCTTTCGGGATTGACTTTGTAAGTTGATGTTCAAGGTGGGCAGTCACTCTGCTTTGCAACTGTTGGACAGTCAGGTTTTGTTGTTGCATTTCTGAGATGGTTCATGAATAAATATGAAATCCTTTTCTCAGGATGTTTGGGAAGTGGAAGTTTACTAGTTTTCGCCCCATATGGGTGAATATACTAGTTCAACAATTTCCCCATGTCTTGCCATTATAAGCAAGAACTTGTGTTACAGTATTTGCTGATTGCTTTGCTGTGATTTCACGTTTTCACTAAATTCAAATGTGTTGTCTTTACCAAATAGAAGGGAAAGACCAGCAGCCACCATCACAAAAACAGCATGTCCATGAATTATAGGCTGCAGACATGCATGATGGTTTTCTGCTGACAACCCATTGATGAATACATTTGGCTGTTGAAGCCTTGAATTTTGAAAACTGTGCATGAAACGTGATACCAGGGATGAATTAGGGCATAGATTCCCACTTAGAAGCTGGGTGTTATGTACTGAGGATTTTATGGTTTTCTTCTTTTTCAAATGCAGGCACCTATGAAGTAGTGGTGTACTTTTATTTTAAATTTTTAAGCATTTTAACACTGTTGTGTTTTTAAGCTGCTGTTTTACATTTTGCCGGTTTTATATGTTTATGTTTTTAAGGTGCTCTTTTAAATTTGGCAGATTTTATATGTATATTTTAAAGGTGGTGGTAACCCGTTGATCCTGGATTTTCCAGTCGATCCTGGATTTTAACTGTGAATAGCTTTTAATCATTGTAATGTCTTTCATATAAGGCATTGTTTTATTTGTTTAAACATTTGAAGATTTTACCTGCTTATGTTTTTACAGTGCTCTTTTAAATTTGGCAGATTTGATTTGTATATTTTTAAGGCTTCTGTTTTGTGCTGGGGATGTTCATGTTGCCTTTGGTCTTTTGGCATTGGACTGTGTTGTTTGTCAGGTTTCTTGTCTTTCGGGATTGACTTTGTAAGTTGATGTTCAAGGTGGGCAGTCACTCTGCTTTGCAACTGTTGGACAGTCAGGTTTTGTTGTTGCATTTCTGAGATGGTTCATGAATAAATATGAAATCCTTTTCTCAGGATGTTTGGGAAGTAGAAGTTTGCTAGTTTTCGCCCCATATGGGTGAATATACTAGTTCAACAATTTCCCCATGTCTTGCCATTATAAGCAAGAACTTGTGTTACAGTATTTGCTGATTGCTTTGCTGTGATTTCACGTTTTCACTAAATTCAAATGTGTTGTCTTTACCAAATAGAAGGGAAAGACCAGCAGCCACCATCACAAAAACAGCATGTCCATGAATTATAGGCTGCAGACATGCATGATGATTTGCTGCTGACAACCCATTGATGAATACATTTGGCTGTTGAAGCCTTGAATTTTGAAAACTGTGCATGAAACGTGATACCAGTGATGAATTAGGGCATAGATTCCCACTTAGAGGCTGGGTGTTATGTACTGAAGATTTTATGGTTTTCTTCTTTTTCAAATGCAGGCACCTATGAAGTTGTGGAGTACTTTTATTTTAAATTTTTAAGCATTTTAACACTGTTGTGTTTTTAAGCTGCTGTTTTACATTTTGCCGGTTTTATATGTTTATGTTTTTAAGGTGCTCTTTTAAATTTGGCAGATTTTATATGTATATTTTAAAGGTGGTGGTAACCAGTTGATCCTGGATTTTCCAGTTGATCCTGGATTTTATCTGTGAAAAGCTTTTAATCATTGTAATGTCTTTCATATAAGGCATTGTTTTCCTTGTTTAAACATTTGAAGATTTTTCTTGCTTATGTTTTTACAGTGCTCTTTTAAATTTGGCATATTTGATTTGTATATTTTTAAGGCTTCTGTTTTGTGCTGGGGATTTTATGGTTTTTGTTCTTTTTCAAATGCAGGCACCTATGAAGTAGTGGTGTACTTTTATTTTAAATTTTTAAGCATTTTAACACTTGTGTTTTTAAGCTGCATTTTTACATTTTGCCGGTTTTATATGTTTATGTTTTTAAGGTGCTCTTTTAAATTTGGCAGATTTTATATGTATATTTTAAAGGTGGTGGTAACCAGTTGATCCTGGATTTTCCAATTGATCCTGGATTTTAACTGTGAATAGCTTTTAATCATTGTAATGTCTTTCATATAAGGCATTGTTTTACTTGTTTAAACATTTGAAGATTTTACCTGCTTATGTTTTTACAGTGCTCTTTTAAATTTGGCAGATTTGATTTGTATATTTTTAAGGCTTCTGTTTTGTGCTGGGGATGTTCATGTTGCCTTTGGTCTTTTGGCATTGGACTCTGTTGTTTGTCAGGTTTCTTGTCTTTCGGGATTGACTTTGTAAGTTGATGTTCAAGGTGGGCAGTCACTCTGCTTTGCAACTGTTGGACAGTCAGGTTTTGTTGTTGCATTTCTGAGATGGTTCATGAATAAATATGAAATCCTTTTCTCAGGATGTTTGGGAAGTAGAAGTTTGCTAGTTTTCGCCCCATATGGGTGAATATACTAGTTCAACAATTTCCCCATGTCTTGCCATTATAAGCAAGAACTTGTGTTACAGTATTTGCTGATTGCTTTGCTGTGATTTCACGTTTTCACTAAATTCAAATGTGTTGTCTTTACCAAATAGAAGGGAAAGACCAGCAGCCACCATCACAAAAACAGCATGTCCATGAATTATAGGCTGCAGACATGCATGATGATTTGCTGCTGACAACCCATTGATGAATACATTTGGCTGTTGAAGCCTTGAATTTTGAAAACTGTGCATGAAACGTGATACCAGTGATGAATTAGGGCATAGATTCCCACTTAGAGGCTGGGTGTTATGTACTGAGGATTTTATGGTTTTTGTTCTTTTTCAAATGCAGGCACCTATGAAGTAGTGGTGTACTTTTATTTTAAATTTTTAAGCATTTTAACACTGTTGTGTTTTTAAGCTGCATTTTTAAATTTTGCCGGTTTTATATGTTTATGTTTTTAAGGTGCTCTTTTAAATTTGGCAGATTTTATATGTATATTTTAAAGGTGGTGGTAACCAGTTGATCCTGGATTTTCCAGTTGATCCTGGATTTTAACTGTGAATAGCTTTTAATCATTGTAATGTCTTTCATATAAGGCATTGTTTTACTTGTTTAAACATTTGAAGATTTTACCTGCTTATGTTTTTACAGTGCTCTTTTAAATTTGGCAGATTTGATTTGTATATTTTTAAGGCTTCTGTTTTGTGCTGGGGATGTTCATGTTGCCTTTGGTCTTTTGGCATTGGACTCTGTTGTTTGTCAGGTTTCTTGTCTTTCGGGATTGACTTTGTAAGTTGATGTTCAAGGTGGGCAGTCACTCTGCTTTGCAACTGTTGGACAGTCAGGTTTTGTTGTTGCATTTCTGAGATGGTTCATGAATAAATATGAAATCCTTTTCTCAGGATGTTTGGGAAGTAGAAGTTTGCTAGTTTTCGCCCCATATGGGTGAATATACTAGTTCAACAATTTCCCCATGTCTTGCCATTATAAGCAAGAACTTGTGTTACAGTATTTGCTGTTTGCTGCTGTGATTTCACGTTTTCACTCAATTCAAATGTGTTGTCTTTACCAAATAGAAGGGAAAGACCAGCAGCCACCATCACAAAAACAGCATGTCCATGAATTATAAGCTACAGACATGCATGATGATTTGCTGCTGACAACCCATTGATGAATACATTTGGCTGTTGAAGCCTTGAAATTTGAAAACTGTGCATGAAACGTGATACCAGTGATGAATAAGGGCATAGATTCCCACTTAGAGGCTGGGTGTTATGTACTGAGGATTTTATGGTTTTTGTTCTTTTTCAAATGCAGGCACCTATGAAGTAGTGGTGTACTTTTATTTTAAATTTTTAAGCATTTTAACACTGTTGTGTTTTTAAGCTGCTGTTTTACATTTTGCCGGTTTTATATGTTTATGTTTTTAAGGTGCTCTTTTAAATTTGGCAGATTTTATATGTATATTTTAAAGGTGGTATTAACCAGTTGATCCTGGATTTTCCAGTTGATCCTGGATTTTAACTGTGAATAGCTTTTAATCATTGTAATGTCTTTCATATAAGGCATTGTTTTACTTGTTTAAACATTTGAAGATTTTACCTGCTTATGTTTTTACAGTGCTCTTTTAAATTTGGCAGATTTGATTTGTATATTTTTAAGGCTTCTGTTTTGTGCTGGGGATGCTCATGTTGCCTTTGGTCTTTTGGCATTGGACTCTGTTGTTTGTCAGGTCTGTTGTCTTTCGGGATTGACTTTGTAAGTTGATGTTCAAGGTGGGCAGTCACTCTGCTTTGCAACTGTTGGACTGTCAGGTTTTGTTGTTGCATTTCTGAGACGGTTCATGAATAAATATGAAATCCTTTTCTCAGGATGTTTGGGAAGTGGAAGTTTGCTAGTTTTCGCCCCATAAGGGTGAATATACTAGTTCAACAATTTCCCCATGTCTTGCCATTATAAGCAAGAACTTGTGTTACAGTATTTGCTGATTGCTTTGCTGTGATTTCACGTTTTCACTAAATTCAAATGTGTTGTCTTTACCAAATAGAAGGGAAAGACCAGCAGCCACCATCACAAAAACAGCATGTCCATGAATTATAGGCTGCAGACATGCATGATGATTTGCTGCTGACAACCCACTGATGAATACATTTGGCTGTTGAAGCCTTGAATTTTGAAAACTGTGCATGAAACGTGATACCAGTGATGAATTAGGGCATAGATTCCCACCTAGAGGCTGGGTGTTATGTACTGAGGATTTTATGGTTTTTGTTTTTTTTCAAATGCAGGCACCTATGAAGTAGTGGTGTACTTTTATTTTAAATTTTTAAGCATTTTAACACTATTGTGTTTTTAAGCTACTGTTTTACATTTTGCCGGTTTTATATGTTTATGTTTTTAAGGTGCTCTTTTAAATTTGGCAGATTTTATATGTATATTTTAAAGGTGGTATTAACCAGTTGATCCTGGATTTTCCAGTTGATCCTGGATTTTAACTGTGAATAGCTTTTAATCATTGTAATGTCTTTCATATAAGGCATTGTTTTACTTGTTTAAACATTTGAAGATTTTACCTGCTTATGTTTTTACAGTGCTCTTTTAAATTTGGCAGATTTGATTTGTATATTTTTAAGGCTTCTGTTTTGTGCTGGGGATGTTCATGTTGCCTTTGGTCTTTTGGCATTGGACTCTGTTGTTTGTCAGGTTTCTTGTCTTTCGGGATTGACTTTGTAAGTTGATGTTCAAGGTGGGCAGTCACTCTGCTTTGCAACTTTTGGACAGTCAGGTTTTGTTGTTGCATTTCTGAGATGGTTCATGAATAAATATGAAATCCTTTTCTCAGGATGTTTGGGAAGTAGAAGTTTGCTAGTTTTCGCCCCATATGGGTGAATAAACTAGTTCAACAATTTCCCCATGTCTTGCCATTATAAGCAAGAACTTGTGTTACGGTATTTGCTGTTTGCTGCTGTGATTTCACGTTTTCACTAAATTCAAATGTGTTGTCTTTACCAAATAGAAGGGAAAGACCAGCAGCCACCATCACAAAAACAGCATGTCCATGAATTATAGGCTGCAGACATGCATGATGATTTGCTGCTGACAACCCATTGATGAATACATTTGGGTGTTGAAGCCTTGAATTTTGAAAACTGTGCATGAAACGTGATACCAGTGATGAATTAGGGCATAGATTCCCACTTAGAGGCTGGGTGTTATGTACTGAGGATTTTATGGTTTTTGTTCTTTTTCAAATGCAGGCACCTATGAAGTAGTGGTGTACTTTTATTTTAAATTTTTAAGCATTTTAACACTGTTGTGTTTTTAAGCTGCATTTTTACATTTTGCCGGTTTTATATGTTTATGTTTTTAAGGTGCTCTTTTAAATTTGGCAGATTTTATATGTATATTTTAAAGGTGGTGGTAACCAGTTGATCCTGGATTTTCCAGTTGATCCTGGATTTTAACTGAGAATAGCTTTTAATCATTGTAATGTCTTTCATATAAGGCATTGTTTTACTTGTTTAAACATTTGAAGATTTTACCTGCTTATGTTTTTACAGTGCTCTTTTAAATTTGGCAGATTTGATTTGTATATTTTTAAGGCTTCTGTTTTGTGCTGGGGATGTTCATGTTGCCTTTGGTCTTTTGGCATTGGACTCTGTTGTTTGTCAGGTTTCTTGTCTTTCGGGATTGACTTTTTAAGTTGATGTTCAAGGTGGGCAGTCACTCTGCTTTGCAACTGTTGGACAGTCAGGTTTTGTTGTTGCATTTCTGAGACGGTTCATGAATAAATATGAAATCCTTTTCTCAGGATGTTTGGGAAGTAGAAGTTTGCTAGTTTTCGCCCCATAAGGGTGAATATACTAGTTCAACAATTTCCCCATGTCTTGCCATTATAAGCAAGAACTTGTGTTACAGTATTTGCTGATTGCTTTGCTGTGATTTCACGTTTTCACTAAATTCAAATGTGTTGTCTTTACCAAATAGAAGAGAAAGACCAGCAGCCACCATCACAAAAACAGCATGTCCATGAATTATAGGCTGCAGACATGCATGATGATTTGCTGCTGACAACCCATTGATGAATACATTTGGCTGTTGAAGCTTTGAATTTTGAAAACTGTGCATGAAACGTGATACCAGTGATGAATTAGGGCATAGATTCCCACTTAGAGGCTGGGTGTTATGTACTGAGGATTTTATGGTTTTCTTCTTTTTCAAATGCAGGCACCTATGAAGTAGTGATGTACTTTTATTTTAAATTTTTAAGCATTTTAACACTGTTGTGTTTTTAAGCTGCTGTTTTACATTTTGCCGGTTTTATATGTTTATGTTTTTAAGGTGCTCTTTTAAATTTGGCAGATTTTATATGTATATTTTAAAGGTGGTGGTAACCAGTTGATCCTGGATTTTCCAGTTGATCCTGGATTTTAACTGTGAATAGCTTTAAATCATTGTAATGTCTTTCATATAAGGCATTGTTTTACTTGTTTAAACATTTGAAGATTTTACCTGCTTATGTTTTTACAGTGCTCTTTTAAATTTGGCAGATTTTTTTGGCATATTTTTAAGGCATCTGTTTTGTGCTGGGGATGTTCATGTTGCCTTTGGTCTTTTGGCATTGGACTGTGTTGTTTGTCAGGTTTCTTGTCTTTCGGGATTGACTTTGTAAGTTGATGTTCAAGGTGGGCAGTCACTCTGCTTTGAAACTGTTGGACAGTCAGGTTTTGTTGTTGCATTTCTGAGACGGTTCATGAATAAATATGAAATCCTTTTCTCAGGATGTTTGGAAAGTGGAATTTGCTAGTTTTCGCCCCTTATGGGTGAATATAATAGTTCAACAATTTCCCCAATGTCTTGCCATTATAAGCAAGAACTTGTGTTACAGTATTTGCTGATTGCTTTTCTGTGATTTCACGTTTTCACTAAATTCAAATGTGTTGTCTTTACCAAATAGAAGGGAAAGACCAGCAGCCACCATCACAAAAACAGCATGTCCATGAATTATAGGCTGCAGACATGCATGATGATTTGCTGCTGACAACCCATTGATGAATACATTTGGCTGTTGAAGCCTTGAATTTTGAAAACTGTGCATGAAACGTGATACCAGTGATGAATTAGGGTATAGATTCCCACTTAGAGGCTGGGTGTTATGTACTGAGGATTTTATGGTTTTCTTCTTTTTCAAATGCAGGCACCTATGAAGTAGTGGTGTACTTTTATTTTAAATTTTTAAGCATTTTAACACTGTTGTGTTTTTAAGCTGCTGTTTTACATTTTGCCGTTTTTATATGTTTGTTTTTAAGGTGCTCTTTTAAATTTGGCAGATTTTATATGTATATTTTAAAGGTGGTGGTAACCAGTTGATCCTGGATTTTCCAGTTGATCCTGGATTTTAACTGTGAATAGCTTTTAATCATTGTAATGTCTTTCATATAAGGCATTGTTTTACTTGTTTAAACATTTGAAGATTTTACCTGCTTATGTTTTTACAGTGCTCTTTTAAATTTGGCAGATTTGATTTGTATATTTTTAAGGCTTCTGTTTTGTGCTGGGGATGTTCATGTTGCCTTTGGTCTTTTGGCATTGGACTCTATTGTTTGTCAGGTTTCTTGTCTTTCGGGATTGACTTTGTAAGTTGATGTTCAAGGTGGGCAGTCACTCTGATTTGCAACTGTTGGACAGTCAGGTTTTGTTGTTGCATTTCTGAGATGGTTCATGAATAAATATGAAATCCTTTTCTCAGGATGTTTGGGAAGTGGAAGTTTACTAGTTTTCGCCCCATATGGGTGAATATACTAGTTCAACAATTTCCCCATGTCTTGCCATTATAAGCAAGAACTTGTGTTACAGTATTTGCTGATTGCTTTGCTGTGATTTCACGTTTTCACTCAATTCAAATGTGTTGTCTTTACCAAATAGAAGGGAAAGACCAGCAGCCACCATCACAAAAACAGCATGTCCATGAATTATAGGCTGCAGACATGCATGATGATTTGCTGCTGACAACCCATTGATGAATACATTTGGCTGTTGAAGCCTTGAATTTTGAAAACTGTGCATGAAACGTGATACCAGTGATGAATTAGGGCATAGATTCCCACTTAGAGGCTGGGTGTTATGTACTGAGGATTTTATGGTTTTTGTTCTTTTTCAAATGCAGGCACCTATGAAGTAGTGGTGTACTTTTATTTTAAATTTTTAAGCATTTTAACACTGTTGTGTTTTTAAGCTGCTGTTTTACATTTTGCCGGTTTTATATGTTTATGTTTTTAAGGTGCTCTTTTAAATTTGGCAGATTTTATATGTATATTTTAAAGGTGGTGGTAACCAGTTGATCCTGGATTTTCCAGTTGATCCTGGATTTTAACTGTGAATAGCTTTAAATCATTGTAATGTCTTTCATATAAGGCATTGTTTTACTTGTTTAAACATTTGAAGATTTTACCTGCTTATGTTTTTACAGTGCTCTTTTAAATTTGGCAGATTTTATTTGCATATTTTTAAGGCATCTGTTTTGTGCTGGGGATGTTCATGTTGCCTTTGGTCTTTTGGCATTGGACTGTGTTGTTTGTCAGGTTTCTTGTCTTTCGGGATTGACTTTGTAAGTTGATGTTCAAGGTGGGCAGTCACTCTGCTTTGCAACTGTTGGACAGTCAGGTTTTGTTGTTGCATTTCTGAGATGGTTCATGAATAAATATGAAATCCTTTTCTCAGGATGTTTGGGAAGTGGAAGTTTACTAGTTTTCGCCCCATATGGGTGAATATACTAGTTCAACAATTTCCCCAATGTCTTGCCATTATAAGCAAGAACTTGTGTTACAGTATTTGCTGATTGCTTCGCTGTGATTTCACGTTTTCACTAAATTCAAATGTGTTGTCTTTACCAAATAGAAGGGAAAGACCAGCAGCCACCATCACAAAAACAGCATGTCCATGAATTATAGGCTGCAGACATGCATGATGGTTTGCTGCTGACAACCCATTGATGAATACATTTGGCTGTTAAAGCCTTGAATTTTGAAAACTGTGCATGAAACGTGATACCAGTGATGAATTAGGGCATAGATTCCCACTTAGAAGCTGGGTGTTATGTACTGAGGATTTTATGGTTTTTCTTCTTTTTCAAATGCAGGCACCTATGAAGTAGTGGTGTACTTTTATTTTAAATTTTTAAGCATTTTAACACTGTTGTGTTTTTAAGCTGCTGTTTTACATTTTGCCGGTTTTATATGTTTATGTTTTTAAGGTGCTCTTTTAAATTTGGCAGATTTTATATGTATATTTTAAAGGTGGTGGTAACCCGTTGATCCTGGATTTTCCAGTCGATCCTGGATTTTAACTGTGAATAGCTTTTAATCATTGTAATGTCTTTCATATAAGGCATTGTTTTATTTGTTTAAACATTTGAAGATTTTACCTGCTTATGTTTTTACAGTGCTCTTTTAAATTTGGCATATTTGATTTGTATATTTTTAAGGCTTCTGTTTTGTGCTGGGGATGTTCATGTTGCCTTTGGTCTTTTGGCATTGGACTCTGTTGTTTGTCAGGTTTCTTGTCTTTCGGGATTGACTTTGTAAGTTGATGTTCAAGGTGGGCAGTCACTCTGCTTTGCAACTGTTGGACTGTCAGGTTTTGTTGTTGCATTTCTGAGATGGTTCATGAATAAATATGAAATCCTTTTCTCAGGATGTTTGGAAAGTGGAATTTGCTAGTTTTCGCCCCATATGGGTGAATATACTAGTTCAACAATTTCCCCATGTCTTGCCATTATAAGCAAGAACTTGTGTTACAGTATTTGCTGATTGCTTTGCTGTGATTTCACGTTTTCACTAAATTCAAATGTGTTGTCTTTACCAAATAGAAGGGAAAGACCAGCAGCCACCATCACAAAAACAGCATGTCCATGAATTATAGGCTGCAGACATGCATGATGATTTGCTGCTGACAACCCATTGATGAATACATTTGGCTGTTGAAGCCTTGAATTTTGAAAACTGTGCATGAAACGTGATACCAGTGATGAATTAGGGCATAGATTCCCACTTAGAGGCTGGGTGTTATGTACTGAGGATTTTATGGTTTTCTTCTTTTTCAAATGCAGGCACCTATGAAGTTGTGGAGTACTTTTATTTTAAATTTTTAAGCATTTTAACACTGTTGTGTTTTTAAGCTGCTGTTTTACATTTTGCCGGTTTTATATGTTTATGTTTTTAAGGTGCTCTTTTAAATTTGGCAGATTTTATATGTATATTTTAAAGGTGGTGGTAACCAGTTGATCCTGGATTTTCCAGTTGATCCTGGATTTTATCTGTGAAAAGCTTTTAATCATTGTAATGTCTTTCATATAAGGCATTGTTTTCCTTGTTTAAACATTTGAAGATTTTTCTTGCTTATGTTTTTACAGTGCTCTTTTAAATTTGGCATATTTGATTTGTATATTTTTAAGGCTTCTGTTTTGTGCTGGGGATTTTATGGTTTTTGTTCTTTTTCAAATGCAGGCACCTATGAAGTAGTGGTGTACTTTTATTTTAAATTTTTAAGCATTTTAACACTTGTGTTTTTAAGCTGCATTTTTACATTTTGCCGGTTTTATATGTTTATGTTTTTAAGGTGCTCTTTTAAATTTGGCAGATTTTATATGTATATTTTAAAGGTGGTGGTAACCAGTTGATCCTGGATTTTCCAGTTGATCCTGGATTTTAACTGTGAATAGCTTTTAATCATTGTAATGTCTTTCATATAAGGCATTGTTTTACTTGTTTAAACATTTGAAGATTTTACCTGCTTATGTTTTTACAGTGCTCTTTTAAATTTGGCAGATTTGATTTGTATATTTTTAAGGCTTCTGTTTTGTGCTGAGGATGTTCATGTTGCCTTTGGTCTTTTGGCATTGGACTCTGTTGTTTGTCAGGTTTCTTGTCTTTCGGGATTGACTTTGTAAGTTGATGTTCAAGGTGGGCAGTCACTCTGCTTTGCAACTGTTGGACAGTCAGGTTTTGTTGTTGCATTTCTGAGATGGTTCATGAATAAATATGAAATCCTTTTCTCAGGATGTTTGGGAAGTAGAAGTTTGCTAGTTTTCGCCCCATATGGGTGAATATACTAGTTCAACAATTTCCCCATGTCTTGCCATTATAAGCAAGAACTTGTGTTACAGTATTTGCTGATTGCTTTGCTGTGATTTCACGTTTTCACTAAATTCAAATGTGTTGTCTTTACCAAATAGAAGGGAAAGACCAGCAGCCACCATCACAAAAACAGCATGTCCATGAATTATAGGCTGCAGACATGCATGATGATTTGCTGCTGACAACCCATTGATGAATACATTTGGCTGTTGAAGCCTTGAATTTTGAAAACTGTGCATGAAACGTGATACCAGTGATGAATTAGGGCATAGATTCCCACTTAGAGGCTGGGTGTTATGTACTGAGGATTTTATGGTTTTTGTTCTTTTTCAAATGCAGGCACCTATGAAGTAGTGGTGTACTTTTATTTTAAATTTTTAAGCATTTTAACACTTGTGTTTTTAAGCTGCATTTTTACATTTTGCCGGTTTTATATGTTTATGTTTTTAAGGTGCTCTTTTAAATTTGGCAGATTTTATATGTATATTTTAAAGGTGGTGGTAACCAGTTGATCCTGGATTTTCCAGTTGATCCTGGATTTTAACTGTGAATAGCTTTTAATCATTGTAATGTCTTTCATATAAGGCATTGTTTTACTTGTTTAAACATTTGAAGATTTTACCTGCTTATGTTTTTACAGTGCTCTTTTAAATTTGGCAGATTTGATTTGTATATTTTTAAGGCTTCTGTTTTGTGCTGGGGATGTTCATGTTGCCTTTGGTCTTTTGGCATTGGACTGTGTTGTTTGTCAGGTTTCTTGTCTTTCGGGATTGACTTTGTAAGTTGATGTTCAAGGTGGGCAGTCACTCTGCTTTGCAACTGTTGGACAGTCAGGTTTTGTTGTTGCATTTCTGAGATGGTTCATGAATAAATATGAAATCCTTTTCTCAGGATGTTTGGGAAGTAGAAGTTTGCTAGTTTTCGCCCCATATGGGTGAATATACTAGTTCAACAATTTCCCCATGTCTTGCCATTATAAGCAAGAACTTGTGTTACAGTATTTGCTGTTTGCTGCTGTGATTTCACGTTTTCACTCAATTCAAATGTGTTGTCTTTACCAAATAGAAAGGAAAGACCAGCAGCCACCATCACAAAAACAGCATGTCCATGAATTATAGGCTACAGACATGCATGATGATTTGCTGCTGACAACCCATTGATGAATACATTTGGCTGTTGAAGCCTTGAAATTTGAAAACTGTGCATGAAACGTGATACCAGTGATGAATAAGGGCATAGATTCCCACTTAGAGGCTGGGTGTTATGTACTGAGGATTTTATGGTTTTTGTTCTTTTTCAAATGCAGGCACCTATGAAGTAGTGGTGTACTTTTATTTTAAATTTTTAAGCATTTTAACACTGTTGTGTTTTTAAGCTGCTGTTTTACATTTTGCCGGTTTTATATGTTTATGTTTTTAAGGTGCTCTTTTAAATTTGGCAGATTTTATATGTATATTTTAAAGGTGGTATTAACCAGTTGATCCTGGATTTTCCAGTTGATCCTGGATTTTAACTGTGAATAGCTTTTAATCATTGTAATGTCTTTCATATAAGGCATTGTTTTACTTGTTTAAACATTTGAAGATTTTACCTGCTTATGTTTTTACATGCTCTTTTAAATTTGGCATATTTGATTTGTATATTTTTAAGGCTTCTGTTTTGTGCTGGGGATGCTCATGTTGCCTTTGGTCTTTTGGCATTGGACTCTGTTGTTTGTCAGGTCTCTTGTCTTTCGGGATTGACTTTGTAAGTTGATGTTCAAGGTGGGCAGTCACTCTGCTTTGCAACTGTTGGACTGTCAGGTTTTGTTGTTGCATTTCTGAGACGGTTCATGAATAAATATGAAATCCTTTTCTCAGGATGTTTGGGAAGTGGAAGTTTGCTAGTTTTCGCCCCATATGGGTGAATATACTAGTTCAACAATTTCCCCATGTCTTGCCATTATAAGCAAGAACTTGTGTTACAGTATTTGCTGATTGCTTTGCTGTGATTTCACGTTTTCACTAAATTCAAATGTGTTGTCTTTACCAAATAGAAGGGAAAGACCAGCAGCCACCATCACAAAAACAGCATGTCCATGAATTATAGGCTGCAGACATGCATGATGATTTGCTGCTGACAACCCACTGATGAATACATTTGGCTGTTGAAGCCTTGAATTTTGAAAACTGTGCATGAAACGTGATACCAGTGATGAATTAGGGCATAGATTCCCACTTAGAGGCTGGGTGTTATGTACTGAGGATTTTATGGTTTTTGTTCTTTTTCAAATGCAGGCACCTATGAAGTAGTGGTGTACTTTTATTTTAAATTTTTAAGCATTTTAACACTGTTGTGTTTTTAAGCTACTGTTTTACATTTTGCCGGTTTTATATGTTTATGTTTTTAAGGTGCTCTTTTAAATTTGGCAGATTTTATATGTATATTTTAAAGGTGGTATTAACCAGTTGATCCTGGATTTTCCAGTTGATCCTGGATTTTAACTGTGAATAGCTTTTAATCATTGTAATGTCTTTCATATAAGGCATTGTTTTACTTGTTTAAACATTTGAAGATTTTACCTGCTTATGTTTTTACAGTGCTCTTTTAAATTTGGCAGATTTGATTTGTATATTTTTAAGGCTTCTGTTTTGTGCTGGGGATGTTCATGTTGCCTTTGGTCTTTTGGCATTGGACTCTGTTGTTTGTCAGGTCTCTTGTCTTTCGGGATTGACTTTGTAAGTTGATGTTCAAGGTGGGCAGTCACTCTGCTTTGCAACTGTTGGACTGTCAGGTTTTGTTGTTGCATTTCTGAGATGGTTCATGAATAAATATGAAATCCTTTTCTCAGGAAGTTTGGGAAGTGGAAGTTTGCTAGTTTTCGCCCCATATGGGTGAATATACTAGTTCAACAATTTCCCCATGTCTTGCCATTATAAGCAAGAACTTGTGTTACAGTATTTGCTGATTGCTTTGCTGTGATTTCACGTTTTCACTAAATTCAAATGTGTTGTCTTTACCAAATAGAAGGGAAAGACCAGCAGCCACCATCACAAAAACAGCATGTCCATGAATTATAGGCTGCAGACATGCATGATGATTTGCTGCTGACAACCCATTGATGAATACATTTGGCTGTTGAAGCCTTGAATTTTGAAAACTGTGCATGAAACGTGATACCAGTGATGAATTAGGGCATAGATTCCCACTTGGAGGCTGGGTGTTATGTACTGAGGATTTTATGGTTTTTGTTCTTTTTCAAATGCAGGCACCTATGAAGTAGTGGTGTACTTTTATTTTAAATTTTTAAGCATTTTAACACTGTTGTGTTTTTAAGCTGCTGTTTTACATTTTGCCGGTTTTATATGTTTATGTTTTTAAGGTGCTCTTTTAAATTTGGCAGATTTTATATGTATATTTTAAAGGTGGTGGTAACCAGTTGATCCTGGATTTTCCAGTTGATCCTGGATTTTAACTGTGAATAGCTTTAAATCATTGTAATGTCTTTCATATAAGGCATTGTTTTACTTGTTTAAACATTTGAAGATTTTACCTGCTTATGTTTTTACAGTGCTCTTTTAAATTTGGCAGATTTGATTTGTATATTTTTAAGGCTTCTGTTTTGTGCTGGGGATGTTCATGTTGCCTTTGGTCTTTTGGCATTGGACTCTGTTGTTTGTCAGGTCTCTTGTCTTTCGGGATTGACTTTGTAAGTTGATGTTCAAGGTGGGCAGTCACTCTGCTTTGCAACTTTTGGACCGTCAGGTTTTGTTGTTGCATTTCTGAGACGGTTCATGAATAAATATGAAATCCTTTTCTCAGGATGTTTGGAAAGTGGAATTTGCTAGTTTTCGCCCCATATGGGTGAATATACTAGTTCAACAATTTCCCCATGTCTTGCCATTATAAGCAAGAACTTGTGTTACAGTATTTGCTGATTGCTTTGCTGTGATTTCACGTTTTCACTAAATTCAAATGTGTTGTCTTTACCAAATAGAAGGGAAAGACCAGCAGCCACCATCACAAAAACAGCATGTCCATGAATTATAGGCTGCAGACATGCATGATGATTTGCTGCTGACAACCCATTGATGAATACATTTGGCTGTTGAAGCCTTGAATTTTGAAAACTGTGCATGAAACGTGATACCAGTGATGAATTAGGGCATAGATTCCCACTTAGAGGCTGGGTGTTATGTACTGAGGATTTTATGGTTTTTGTTCTTTTTCAAATGCAGGCACCTATGAAGTAGTGGTGTACTTTTATTTTAAATTTTTAAGCATTTTAACACTGTTGTGTTTTTAAGCTGCTGTTTTACATTTTGCCGGTTTTATATGTTTATGTTTTTAAGGTGCTCTTTTAAATTTGGCAGATTTTATATGTATATTTTAAAGGTGGTGGTAACCAGTTGATCCTGGATTTTCCAGTTGATCCTGGATTTTAACTGTGAATAGCTTTTAATCATTGTAATGTCTTTCATATAAGGCATTGTTTTACTTGTTTAAACATTTGAAGATTTTACCTGCTTATGTTTTTACAGTGCTCTTTTAAATTTGGCAGATTTGATTTGTATATTTTTAAGGCTTCTGTTTTGTGCTGGGGATGTTCATGTTGCCTTTGGTCTTTTGGCATTGGACTCTGTTGTTTGTCAGGTCTCTTGTCTTTCGGGATTGACTTTGTAAGTTGATGTTCAAGGTGGGCAGTCACTCTGCTTTGCAACTGTTGGACTGTCAGGTTTTGTTGTTGCATTTCTGAGATGGTTCATGAATAAATATGAAATCCTTTTCTCAGGAAGTTTGGGAAGTGGAAGTTGGCTAGTTTTCGCCCCATATGGGTGAATATACTAGTTCAACAATTTCCCCATGTCTTGCCATTATAAGCAAGAACTTGTGTTACAGTATTTGCTGATTGCTTTGCTGTGATTTCACGTTTTCACTAAATTCAAATGTGTTGTCTTTACCAAATAGAAGGGAAAGACCAGCAGCCACCATCACAAAAACAGCATGTCCATGAATTATAGGCTGCAGACATGCATGATGATTTGCTGCTGACAACCCATTGATGAATACATTTGGCTGTTGAAGCCTTGAATTTTGAAAACTGTGCATGAAACGTGATACCAGTGATGAATTAGGGCATAGATTCCCACTTAGAGGCTGGGTGTTATGTACTGAGGATTTTATGGTTTTTGTTCTTTTTCAAATGCAGGCACCTATGAAGTAGTGGTGTACTTTTATTTTAAATTTTTAAGCATTTTAACACTGTTGTGTTTTTAAGCTGCTGTTTTACATTTTGCCGGTTTTATATGTTTATGTTTTTAAGGTGCTCTTTTAAATTTGGCAGATTTTATATGTATATTTTAAAGGTGGTGGTAACCAGTTGATCCTGGATTTTCCAGTTGATCCTGGATTTTAACTGTGAATAGCTTTAAATCATTGTAATGTCTTTCATATAAGGCATTGTTTTACTTGTTTAAACATTTGAAGATTTTACCTGCTTATGTTTTTACAGTGCTCTTTTAAATTTGGCAGATTTGATTTGTATATTTTTAAGGCTTCTGTTTTGTGCTGGGGATGTTCATGTTGCCTTTGGTCTTTTGGCATTGGACTCTGTTGTTTGTCAGGTCTCTTGTCTTTCGGGATTGACTTTGTAAGTTGATGTTCAAGGTGGGCAGTCACTCTGCTTTGCAACTGTTGGACAGTCAGGTTTTGTTGTTGCATTTCTGAGATGGTTCATGAATAAATATGAAATCCTTTTCTCAGGATGTTTGGGAAGTAGAAGTTTGCTAGTTTTCGCCCCATATGGGTGAATATACTAGTTCAACAATTTCCCCATGTCTTGCCATTATAAGCAAGAACTTGTGTTACAGTATTTGCTGTTTGCTGCTGTGATTTCACGTTTTCACTAAATTCAAATGTGTTGTCTTTACCAAATAGAAGGGAAAGACCAGCAGCCTCCATCACAAAAACAGCATGTCCATGAATTATAGGCTGCAGACATGCATGATGATTTGCTGCTGACAACCCATTGATGAATACATTTGGCTGTTGAAGCCTTGAATTTTGAAAACTGTGCATGAAACGTGATACCAGTGATGAATTAGGGCATAGATTCCCACTTAGAGGCTGGGTGTTATGTTCTGAGGATTTTATGGTTTTTGTTCTTTTTCAAATGCAGGCACCTATGAAGTAGTGGTGTACTTTTATTTTAAATTTTTAAGCATTTTAACACTGTTGTGTTTTTAAGCTGCTGTTTTACATTTTGCCGGTTTTATATGTTTATGTTTTTAAGGTGCTCTTTTAAATTTGGCAGATTTTATATGTATATTTTAAAGGTGGTGGTAACCAGTTGATCCTGGATTTTCCAGTTGATCCTGGATTTTAACTGTGAATAGCTTTTAATCATTGTAATGTCTTTCATATAAGGCATTGTTTTACTTGTTTAAACATTTGAAGATTTTACCTGCTTATGTTTTTACAGTGCTCTTTTAAATTTGGCAGATTTGATTTGTATATTTTTAAGGCTTCTGTTTTGTGCTGGGGATGTTCATGTTGCCTTTGGTCTTTTGGCATTGGACTCTGTTGTTTGTCAGGTCTCTTGTCTTTCGGGATTGACTTTGTAAGTTGATGTTCAAGGTGGGCAGTCACTCTGCTTTGCAACTGTTGGACTGTCAGGTTTTGTTGTTGCATTTCTGAGATGGTTCATGAATAAATATGAAATCCTTTTCTCAGGATGTTTGGGAAGTGGAAGTTTGCTAGTTTTCGCCCCATATGGGTGAATATACTAGTTCAACAATTTCCCCATGTCTTGCCATTATAAGCAAGAACTTGTGTTACAGTATTTGCTGATTGCTTTGCTGTGATTTCACGTTTTCACTAAATTCAAATGTGTTGTCTTTACCAAATAGAAGGGAAAGACCAGCAGCCACCATCACAAAAACAGCATGTCCATGAATTATAGGCTGCAGACATGCATGATGATTTGCTGCTGACAACCCATTGATGAATACATTTGGCTGTTGAAGCCTTGAATTTTGAAAACTGTGCATGAAACGTGATACCAGTGATGAATTAGGGCATAGATTCCCACTTAGAGGCTGGGTGTTATGTACTGAGGATTTTATGGTTTTCTTCTTTTTCAAATGCAGGCACCTATGAAGTAGTGGTGTATTTTTATTTTAAATTTTTAAGCATTTTAACACTGTTGTGTTTTTAAGCTGCTGTTTTACATTTTGCCGGTTTTATATGTTTATGTTTTTAAGGTGCTCTTTTAAATTTGGCAGATTTTATATGTATATTTTAAAGGTGGTGATAACCAGTTGATCCTGGATTTTCCGGTTGATCCTGGATTTTAACTGTGACTAGCTTTTAATCATTGTAATGTCTTTCATATAAGGCATTGTTTTACTTGTTTAAACATTTGAAGATTTTACCTGCTTATGTTTTTACAGTGCTCTTTTAAATTTGGCAGATTTGATTTGTATATTTTTAAGGCTTCTGTTTTGTGCTGGGGATGTTCATGTTGCCTTTGGTCTTTTGGCATTGGACTCTGTTGTTTGTCAGGTCTCTTGTCTTTCGGGATTGACTTTGTAAGTTGATGTTCAAGGTGGGCAGTCACTCTGCTTTGCAACTTTTGGACCGTCAGGTTTTGTTGTTGCATTTCTGAGATGGTTCATGAATAAATATGAAATCCTTTTCTCAGGATGTTTGGGAAGTGGAAGTTTGCTAGTTTTCTCCCCATATGGGTGAATATACTAGTTCAACAATTTCCCCATGTCTTGCCATTATAAGCAAGAACTTGTGTTACAGTATTTGCTGATTGCTTTGCTGTGATTTCACGTTTTCGCTCAATTCAAATGTGTTGTCTTTACCAAATAGAAGGGAAAGACCAGCAGCCACCATCACAAAAACAGCATGTCCATGAATTATAGGCTGCAGACATGCATGATGATTTGCTGCTGACAACCCATTGATGAATACATTTGGCTGTTGAAGCCTTGAATTTTGAAAACTGTGCATGAAACGTGATACCAGTGATGAATTAGGGCATAGATTCCCACTTAGAGGCTGGGTGTTATGTACTGAGGATTTTATGGTTTTCTTCTTTTTCAAATGCAGGCACCTATGAAGTAGTGGTGTACTTTTATTTTAAATTTTTAAGCATTTTAACACTGTTGTGTTTTTAAGCTGCTGTTTTACATTTTGCCGGTTTTATATGTTTATGTTTTTAAGGTGCTCTTTTAAACTTGGCAGATTTTATATGTATATTTTAAAGGTGGTGGTAACCAGTTGATCCTGGATTTTCCAGTTGATCCTGGATTTTAACTGTGAATAGCTTTAAATCATTGTAATGTCTTTCATATAAGGCATTGTTTTACTTGTTTAAACATTTGAAGATTTTACCTGCTTATGTTTTTACAGTGCTCTTTTAAATTTGGCAGATTTGATTTGTATATTTTTAAGGCTTCTGTTTTGTGCTGGGGATGTTCATGTTGCCTTTGCTCTTTTGGCATTGGACTCTGTTATTTGTCAGGTCTCTTGTCTTTCGGGATTGACTTTGTAAGTTGATGTTCAAGGTGGGCAGTCACTCTGCTTTGCAACTTTTGGACAGTCAGGTTTTGTTGTTGCATTTCTGAGATGGTTCATGAATAAATATGAAATCCTTTTCTCAGGATGTTTGGGAAGTGGAAGTTTGCTAGTTTTCTCCCCATATGGGTGAATATACTAGTTCAACAATTTCCCCATGTCTTGCCATTATAAGCAAGAACTTGTGTTACAGTATTTGCTGATTGCTTTGCTGTGATTTCACGTTTTCGCTCAATTCAAATGTGTTGTCTTTACCAAATAGAAGGGAAAGACCAGCAGCCACCATCACAAAAACAGCATGTCCATGAATTATAGGCTGCAGACATGCATGATGATTTGCTGCTGACAACCCATTGATGAATACATTTGGCTGTTGAAGCCTTGAATTTTGAAAACTGTGCATGAAACGTGATACCAGTGATGAATTAGGGCATAGATTCCCACTTAGAGGCTGGGTGTTATGTACTGAGGATTTTATGGTTTTCTTCTTTTTCAAATGCAGGCACCTATGAAGTAGTGGTGTACTTTTATTTTAAATTTTTAAGCATTTTAACACTGTTGTGTTTTTAAGCTGCTGTTTTACTTTTTGCCGGTTTTATTTGTTTATGTTTTTAAGGTGCTCTTTTCAATTTGGCAGATTTTATATGTATATTTTAAAGGTGGTGATAACCAGTTGATCCTGGATTTTCCAGTTGATCCTGGATTTTAACTGTGACTAGCTTTTAATCATTGTAATGTCTTTCATATAAGGCATTGTTTTACTTGTTTAAACATTTCAAGATTTTACCTGCTTATGTTTTTACAGTGCTCTTTTAAATTTGGCAGATTTGATTTGTATATTTTTAAGTTGCCTTTTTGTGCTGGGGATGTTCATGTTGCCTTTGGTCTTTTGGCATTGGACTCTGTTGTTTGTCAGGTCTCTTGTCTTTCGGGATTGACTTTGTAAGTTGATGTTCAAGGTGGGCAGTCACTCTGCTTTGCAACTTTTGGACAGTCAGGTTTTGTTGTTGCATTTCTGAGATGGTTCATGAATAAATATGAAATCCTTTTCTCAGGATGTTTGGGAAGTGGAAGTTTGCTAGTTTTCTCCCCATATGGGTGAATATACTAGTTCAACAATTTCCCCATGTCTTGCCATTATAAGCAAGAACTTGTGTTACAGTATTTGCTGATTGCTTTGCTGTGATTTCACGTTTTCACTAAATTCAAATGTGTTGTCTTTACCAAATAGAAGGGAAAGACCAGCAGCCTCCATCACAAAAACAGCATGTCCATGAATTATAGGCTGCAGACATGCATGATGATTTGCTGCTGACAACCCATTGATGAATACATTTGGCTGTTGAAGCCTTGAATTTTGAAAACTGTGCATGAAACGTGATACCAGTGATGAATTAGGGCATAGATTCCTACTTAGAGGCTGGGTGTTATGTACTGAGGATTTTATGGTTTTCTTCTTTTTCAAATGCAGGCACCTGTGAAGTAGTGGTGTACTTTTATTTTAAATTTTTAAGCATTTTAACACTGTTGTGTTTTTAAGCTGCTGTTTTACATTTTGCCGGTTTTATATGTTTATGTTTTTAAGGTGCTCTTTTAAATTTGGCAGATTTTATATGTATATTTTAAAGGTGGTGGTAACCAGTTGATCCTGGATTTTCCAGTTGATCCTGGATTTTAACTGTGAATAGCTTTAAATCATTGTAATGCCTTTCATATAAGGCATTGTTTTACTTGTTCAAACATTTGAAGATTTTACCTGCTTATGTTTTTACAGTGCTCTTTTAAATTTGGCAGATTTGATTTGTATATTTTTAAGGCTTCTGTTTTGTGCTGGGGATGTTCATGTTGCCTTTGGTCTTTTGGCATTGGACTCTGTTGTTTGTCAGGTTTCTTGTCTTTCGGGATTGACTTTGTAAGTTGATGTTCAAGGTGGGCAGTCACTCTGCTTTGCAACTGTTGGACAGTCAGGTTTTGTTGTTGCATTTCTGAGATGGTTCATGAATAAATATGAAATCCTTTTCTCAGGATGTTTGGGAAGTGGAAGTTTGCTAGTCTTCGCCCCATATGGGTGAATATACTAGTTCAACAATTTCCCCATGTCTTGCCATTATAAGCAAGAACTTGTGTTACAGTATTTGCTAATTGCTTTGCTGTGATTTCACGTTTTCACTAAATTCAAATGTGTTGTATTTACCAAATAGAAGGGAAAGACCAGCAGCCACCATCACAAAAACAGCATGTCCATGAATTATAGGCTGCAGACATGCATGATGATTTGCTGCTGACAACCCATTGATGAATACATTTGGCTGTTGAAGCCTTGAATTTTGAAAACTGTGCATGAAACGTGATACCAGTGATGAATTAGGGCATAGATTCCCACTTAGAGGCTGGGTGTTATGTACTGAGGATTTTATGGTTTTCTTCTTTTTCAAATGCAGGCACCTATGAAGTAGTGGTGTACTTTTATTTTAAATTTTTAAGCATTTTAACACTGTTGTGTTTTTAAGCTGCTGTTTTACATTTTGCCGGTTTTATATGTTTATGTTTTTAAGGTGTTCTTTTAAATTTGGCAGATTTTATATGTATATTTTAAAGGTGGTGGTAACCAGTTGATCCTGGATTTTCCAGTTGATCCTGGATTTTAACTGTGAATAGCTTTAAATCATTGTAATGTCTTTCATATAAGGCATTGTTTTACTTGGTTATACATTTCAAGATTTTACCTGCTTATGTTTTCACAGTGCTCTTTTAAATTTGGCAGATTTGATTTGTATATTTTTAAGGCTCCTGTTTTGTGCTGGGGATGTTCATGTTGCCTTTGGTCTTTTGGCATTGGACTCTGTTGTTTGTCAGGTCTCTTGTCTTTCGGGATTGACTTTGTAAGTTGATGTTTTAGGTGGGCAGGCACTCTGCTTTGCAACTTTTGGACAGTCAGGTTTTATTGTTGCATTTCTGAAATGGTTCATAAATAAATATGAAATCCTTTTCTCAGGATGTTTGGGAAGTGGAAGTTTGTTAGTTTTCGCCCCATATGGGTGAATATACTAGTTCAACAATTTCCCCATGTCTTGCCATTATAAGCAAGAACTTGTGTTACAGTATTTGCTGATTGCTTTGCTGTGATTTCACGTTTTCACTAAATTCAAATGTGTTGTCTTTACCAAATAGAAGGGAAAGACCAGCAGCCACCATCACAAAAACAGCATGTCCATGAATTATTGGCTGCAGACATGCATGATGATTTGCTGCTGACAACCCATTGATGAATACATTTGGCTGTTGAAGCCTTGAATTTTGAAAACTGTGCATAAAACGTGATACCAGTGATGAATTAGGGCATAGATTCCTACTTAGAGGCTGGGTGTTATGTACTGAGGATTTTATGGTTTTCTTCTTTTTCAAATGCAGGCACCTATGAAGTAGTGGTGTACTTTTATTTTAAATTTTTAAGCATTTTAACACTGTTGTGTTTTTAAGCTGCTGTTTTACATTTTGCCGGTTTTATATGTTTATGTTTTTAAGGTGCTCTTTTAAATTTGGCAGATTTTATATGTATATTTTAAAGGTGGTGGTAACCAGTTGATCCTGGATTTTCCAGTTGATCCTGGATTTTAACTGTGAATAGTTTTAAATCATTGTAATGTCTTTCATATAAGGCATTGTTTTACTTGTTTAAACATTTGAAGATTTCACTTGCTTATGTTTTTACAGTGCTCTTTTAAATTTGGCAGATTTGATTTGTATATTTTTAAGGCTTCTGTTTTGTGCTGGGGATGTTCATGTTGCCTTTGGTCTTTTGGCATTGGACTCTGTTGTTTGTCAGGTTTCTTGTCTTTCGGGATTGACTTTGTAAGTTGATGTTCAAGGTGGGCAGTCACTCTGCTTTGCAACTTTTGGACAGTCAGGTTTTGTTGTTGCATTTCTGAGATGGTTCATGAATAAATATGAAATCCTTTTCTCAGGATGTTTGGGAAGTGAAAGTTTGCTTGTTTTCGCCCCATATGGGTGAATATACTAGTTCAAAAAGTTCCCCATGTCTTGCCATTATAAGCAAGAACTTGTGTTACAGTATTTGCTGATTGCTTTGCTGTGATTTCACGTTTTCACTAAATTCAAATGTGTTGTCTTTACCAAATAGAAGGGAAAGACCAGCAGCCACCATCACAAAAACAGCATGTCCATGAATTATAGGCTGCAGACATGCATGATGATTTGCTGCTGACAACCCATTGATGAATACATTTGGCTGTTGAAGCCTTGAATTTTGAAAACTGTGCATGAAACGTGATACCAGTGATGAATTAGGGCATAGATTCCCACTTAGAGGCTGGGTGTTATGTACTGAGGATTTTATGGTTTTCTTCTTTTTCAAATGCAGGCACCTATGAAGTAGTGGTGTACTTTTATTTTAAATTTTTAAGCATTTTAACACTGTTGTGTTTTTAAGCTGCTGTTTTACATTTTGCCGGTTTTATATGTTTATGTTTTTAAGGTGCTCTTTTAAATTTGGCAGATTTTATATGTATATTTTAAAGGTGGTGGTAACCAGTTGATCCTGGATTTTCCAGTTGATCCTGGATTTTAACTGTGAATAGCTTTTAATCATTGTAATGTCTTTCATATAAGGCATTGTTTTACTTGTTTAAACATTTCAAGATTTTACCTGCTTATGTTTTTACAGTGCTCTTTTAAATTTGGCAGATTTGATTTGTATATTTTTAAGGCTTCTGTTTTGTGCTGGGGATGTTCATGTTGCCTTTGGTCTTTAGGCATTTGACTCTGTTTTTGGTCAGGTTTCTTGTCTTTCGGGATTGACTTTGTAAGTTGATGTTCAAGGTGGGCAGTCACTCTGCTTTGCAACTTTTGGACAGTCAGGTTTTGTATATACCATTGTGAGATCGTTCATGAATAAATGTGAAATCCTTTTCTCAGGATGTTTGGGAAGTGGAAGTTTGCTAGTTTTCTCCCCATATGGGTGAATATACTAGTTCAACAATTTCCCCATGTCTTGCCATTATAAGCAAGAACTTGTGTTACAGTATTTGCTGATTGCTTTGCTGTGATTTCACGTTTTCATTAAATTCAAATGTGTTGTCTTTACCAAATAGAAGGGAAAGACCAGCAGCCACCATCACAAAAACAGCATGTCCATGAATTATAGGTTGCAGACATGCATGATGGTTTGCTGCTGACATCATTGATTAATACATTTGGCTGTTGAAGCCTTAAATTTTGAAAACTGTGCATGAAACGTGATACCAGTGATCTTTCAGAGTATGGGTTCACACTAAGAGGCTGGGTGTTATGTGCTGGGGATTTTATAGTTTTCTTCTTTTTCAAATGCAGGCACCTATCAAGTAGTGATTTACTTGTTTTAAATTTTTTAGCATTGTAACACTGTTGTGTTTTTAAGCTGCTGTTTTACATTTTGCAGGCTTTATATGTTTATGTTTTTAAGGTACTCTTTTAAAGTTGGCAGATTTTATATGTATATTTTAAAGGTGGTTGATCCTGGATTTTCCGGTTCATCCTGGATTTTAACTGTGAATAGTTTTTAATCATTGTAATGTCTTACCTATAAGGCCTTTAATTTACTTGTTCAAACTTTTCAGGATTTTACCTGCGTATTTTTTTAAGGTGCTCTTTTAAGTTTGGCAGATTTTATGTGTATATTTTAAAGGTCGTGGTAAGCAGTTGATCCTGGATTTACCAGTTGATCCTGGATTTTATCTGTGAATAGCTTTTAATCATTGTAATGTCTTTCCTATAAGGCATTTTTTTATTTGTTTAAACTTTTCAAGATTTTACTTGCTTATGTTTTTACAGTGCTCTTTTAAATTTGGCAGATTTTATTGGACTCTGCTGTTTGTCAGGTCTCTTGTCTTTGGGGGTTGACATTGTAAGTTTATGTTCAAGTTGGACAGTCACTCTGCTTTTCAACTTTTGGACAGTCAGGTTTATTTGGTGTTCCCATTCTGAGATGGTTCATGAATAAATATGAAATCTCTTTCTCAGTATATTTGGGAACTTGAAGTTTGCTAGTTTTCTCCCAATATGGGTGAATATACTAATTCAACAATTTCCCCATGTCTTGCCATTATAAGCAAGAACTTGTGTTACAGTATTTGCTGATTGCTTTGCTGTGATTTCACGTTTTCACTAAATTCAAATGTGTTGTCTTTACCAAATAGAAGGGAAAGACCTGCAGCTAACATCACAAAAACCGCATGTTCGGGAATTTTAGGCTGCGAAACATGCATGATGGTTTCCTGCTGACGACCCATTGATCAATTTATTTGGCTGTTGGGGCCTTGAATTTTTAAAATTGTGCATGAAACGTGATACATGTGATAAGTTAAGGTATTGGTTCACACTTAGAGGTAGGATTGGTTAAAGTGTGCAGAGAGATTGGTTTGCCTTGTTTTGTATTTTTATGTTCAGATGTTCAAGGGACTCATGACACATTTCTTCTGCTGTTACTATAATGGGAGGTTACTTGTGTGTCAGTCAGTTGCACCAAAGAGTGTTATGTACTGAGTATTTTATGGTTTTCTTGTTTTTAAAATGTAGCAGTAAATGACTTTAAGTTTTAAGTTTTGTATTTGTGAAGGATTTTAACTTTTTTGTGTTTTTAAGATGCCATTTTACGGTTGATACCTCAATTTATCTGCTATCGCCCTTAATCATTTTAAGAGGCCTCCATATAGGCTAGTGAGCCTGTTGGCCAGTTGTTTGGGGGGGTTTGTTTGTTTGTTTGTTTGGGGTTTTTTTTTGTTTTGTTTTTTTTGTTTTGTTTTGTTTTGTTTTTTTGTTTGTTTTTGTTTTGTTTTGGTTTTTTTTTTGTTTTTTTTGTTTTTCTTGTTGTTTTTTGGTTTTTTGTGTTTTTTTTTAGCAATAAAATATGTTTAAACCAATCGTTTTAATGTTTTATATTTGGAATCAATTTAGGCTTTTCTGTTTATCATACTTATTTGCCCATTTGGAAATAAGGGACTTTTAACACTTTTATTTGCTTTTAAGATGTTTTACAGGTTAAAAAAATCAGCTGTCAAGAATTTTGTTATACTAGTTTGTACTCAGTGATTGGGGAAAATAGTATTAACAACTGGTGTTGAATTTGTGGGTTGCTAAAAGTGTATTGAAACTATTACTTTAACAGACTCTTATTTGTCTATCTGTATATATTTATTCCAGCCATATTCAACTTTGCGAGGTTATGTATACTCATAATTGAGACGTGTATACATTCATGCATGTAATAAGAAGTTTTAACTTGTTTGCTTTTATTGACTTGTAAAGTGGCTTCTGGTATAATATGTGTATTTTATTTGGCAAGTAATCCAGTTTTTTTCTTCTTTTTTGCTCAATGGCCATATGCTTTCACTACACTTTCTAATAGTTTCAGTTTCATTGCTCAATACTTTCTCTGTTCGCTGTAGGTTCAAAGGTGTGATCCTTCTTTATATTTGTAAGTTAAGGACCGCTGCAGTGATGTTACTCGTGCCAAATGGATTCTCTGTTTCCAATGGATTCTTCATTCCAAATAGATTATTCATTATTATCTGGACGTCATTTCCAGACCTATTATTTTAGGTCTACACCAGCTCTGTTGCTGTTGTGGGTATGACATTGTTTAGAATAAAATGTGATACAACAGAATTAATTTAAGACCTTATTGCCGGCTGAACGGAATAATGAATTGACTGGATTTATTTGTTACCGAATATAGTCAACCATATTTCAATTATAATTACTGTATGCACATACTAGAAATGTCATCTTATCAGGTTTGTAGCTATTGACACAGTTTGGTCAGTATTACCTTACAGTCTCGAATTTCCCCCATGGCGATGTTAATGTTACATTCAAAAAAATTTTAAGTGAGATGATTTGGTATTTCTATGAAAGCTGTTGCTAGTGCTATATTATGTCTCTTGTAGGATTTGTCTGTTATAGATTGGCAGCATTTTTTTTTCAATGTCTGGTAATTTACCATAGTTGACTTACTATTTGACTGAATATCATTACGGTATATTACTTGCATTTGGTATTGGACGCGCAGATTCCAGGGGATACGCAGTCATGGGAGACGGGGCAGTTGACAGTAACTAACATGAACATACACAACTGGGTACATTTTGGTTTTGATAATAACCCATCGGACACCACGTCTTGTGATGTCAGTAACCTTTTTATCGCAATATCATGTTTGTCAATCATGTATATACTACGGGAAAACCAATGAAGATATTCAGACAATCCATTGTTGATCCTCTACTATTGGCTAGATTTTTCTTTGCATTTTGGAATGCTATAATATAAAGGTCGATTAGTTTTTAATAATCAAATTGCTTCGAAACCTTATAGTATGTTTTCTCCACACTTTGTAGTTGTTTCATTGAGCAGAACTTGCATTCTTCCCAGTTACTTTAAATATTATATTATTTCCCGGGTGAGGGGAAACTGCTCTGCTGTTACTTTCCAAATGATTTTTTTGTTTGTTTGTGTGTTTCCAATGGATCTTTTTAATTATCTGTGAATCGATAAAAAGCTGATGAGAATATTAAGAAAATCCGTAGATATGGACCAGATTTTTCTTTGCATTTTTGAACACTTTTAATAAAGTGGAGTAATTTCAATAACCTATTAGGTACAAAATCTGGAAATTGAAAAATGTTCCGAGCAAGCAATAAAGGTTGGCCCAATGCTGGGCCAATATAATGTAATATAGACAAACATAAGGCCAATCTATAATGCTTGCTAGGTTTACAGTCTGCACAGTGGCCTTGTTTTAACCACGCTTTTCTGTTTCATTGAACAAAATTGTCTCTGTGCACAGTTATTTCAAAACGTTATTCTTCCGTTTATATTTTCAAGGTGAAGGTCGACAGATATGCTGTTACTCTGGCCAACTGGGTTTTTTGTTTCCAATGGGTTCATAATTTCCGGTTATATCATTATTTGGACGTAATTTCCAGACATGTTACTTTTTATCTGCACCAGCTCTATAGTTTTTGTTTCTTTTTTTAAATGACATTCAGGGTAAACTATACGAAGGAAAGAATTTATCAAAAAAGTAAAGTAAAAGTATACTGAATTTTTATGTGACCAGAATATGTAGTCAATCACATTTCAATTGTAATGACGTTCGTTCGAAATGTTGATTCCTGTCTAGTTTGTAGATATTCCCCCAGTTTGGTCAGTATTTTAGTCTCACATTTTCCCATGCGCGCCAAAAGACCACAACACGGAGAGGTGCGGACATAATTTTTAATATGACAATCTGAAGAGCATGTACACCCTTTGAACAGTTTTCTTCATCTGGTTCAGGTCATGGCATGCTTGGGGGATACGATTATCACCATATATTTTTGAATTTCCGATATATTTGCTGTCGTTGGCTTATAGTTTTAACTAAGTTACATTCAACTATAATACCTTGGTATTGAAGACACAAATTCCAGTGAATGAAGAAAGTTAATCATGGCAGAAGAGGCAGTTAAAAGAGACGAATTTGAAAAAAAAAATGCAACCGGGTGTGTGTTTTTCTTTTTTTGGTGGGGGGTAGGGTTTTTGTTTTTTGTTTGTTTGTTTGTTTTGTTGTGTTTTGTTTTGTTTTTTGTTTTGTTTGTTTTGTTTTGTTTTGCGGTTTTTTGGTTTTTTTTATACAACGTCAAAGATAGAACGCCTCGTTGTGACGTCAGTAACCTTATCATCTTCAGATGGCCAGATTTTTCTTTGAATTTGGAAACGTTTTAATAGAAAGTTCGATTAGCTTTAAATAATCTGTAACCTTCAAAAAGTTTAAATAAAATAAAGGATAACAGTTTGCATGTAGACATAGACCCATACGGGCCATGTTTTCACCACACATTCTAATTGTTTCTTTGATGGAAGCTTTCTTTGTTCCTCTTCAGAATACTTTGTGGGATAGATCGTCATTTCTTTGAAAGCTACAGCAAGTGCAATATTAGGTCTCTTTGTCGGATTGGTAAGTTTTAGACTGTCAGTATATACTATTTAATGCTAATATTTACCGTACTTGCGTTAGTGTTTGACTGAATTGCATTAAAGTATATTATTTTGGTATTGCAAACGCAGATTCCAGGGCATGACGAAATTTAACCATGGCGGAACAGGCAGCCAAAAGTAATGAATGTGAAGAAATGCTCCCGGGTATGTTTTTATTTTAATTATACCACATCAAAGACGCACGTCTTGTAGTCACGTTAGTGTGTATTATGAGTGGATTATTCATTATCATTATTTAGACGTGAATTCCATGCCTATTATTGTTTTGTTCTTGTGTGCGTGTCTCGCACAAAAGACAGAATCCATTTCAGAGATGAACGATGAATTGATTGAACTGAGTTGTCACCATATTTCAACGGTAATTAAAGCGTGTGTGTCAACACGCACTTTTCTGTTTTCCTGAAATTCATTCTTTCTTTCTTTTATCTTTTTTTTCTTCTTTCTTCTTTACCAGCAAATTTGTCCAAAACCTTTCTCGGACATTATTTTACATAGAAACTCCAAACTTGGCATGATTTTACCTCTATACAAGGAGTTTTACCGTTGATACAGATGAATGAAGGTGTTTAAATTTATGCAATTTAGGGGCATTTGAAATTTTAAATCTTTAATATCTTCAAAAGTATAATAGATAGAGATGTCATTCCAATTCTACTGGGGAGTTATTGCCCATTACGCATCTAATGATTTTAAAGCAAAAGTTGTAGCTATTTAAATTATGGTAATTAGCAGCATTTGAAATTTTAAAACTTGGAATATCATTATTACAGATAAAGATGCCATTTTAACTTCTAATAGGGGGTTATTGATTATTGCACATCTAATGGGTTTTATCAATTTAGATTATGGTAATTAGTAGCATTTGAAATTTTAAAGCTTGAATATCTTTAAAACTATTGTAGACAGAGACGTCATTGCTACTTCTACTAGGGGGGTGTTGATCATTGCGCATGTAATGAATCTGCAACAAAAGTTGTGACAATTTAAATTATACTAATTAGCAGTTTTCAAAATTTTCAATCTTGAATATATTCAACACTATAATAGATAGAGATGCCATTCCAACTTCTACTAGGCGGTTGTTCACCATTGCGCACCTAATGAATTAAAAATAAAAGTTGTAGCAATTTAATTATGCTAAATAGCACCATTATAAATTTTAAATCTTGAATAACTTCAAAGCTATAATAGATAGAGATGCCATTCCAACTTCTACTCCTGTGTTAAGGAATAGTTGTACATTGTCATACCAATATGATTTCAAGACGCACACACTGATTTGCTATGCAGCAAATCATTTTTCCTAGTTACCATTTAGTCTCGTATTTTTCCCATCATGGCTCAAAGACCACACGACTACATATGCAGACATTTTTTTATGACAATTCGTCTGAGTGCTTTCGTGGGTGTAAAACCCTGAGCACAGTTTGCTTTATCTGGTTATGGCCGAAGAGGGCACATGAGATATGGAGAACCCGGCATTGCCAAGCTATGGTGGATTACGTTTGGGGCACGAGTTGTTGGATTTCGTGGTTTTCGCGAGGCTTGGCATTAGATCAATTTATTTGTAATAACAATAATAAAGAATATTTCATATTTTATGGGTACCAGATCGTCATCACTTTAGGACCATTGTTGTTCATGAGGTTGACTGAAAACAGCTGATCGGCACAGAAAGTAGTCCTCACCACTTTGTTGCAAGACATTTCTGATTGGTATATTTTACAATGTCTAAAGATATCCACAACGTCGTCTGATATATTTACTGTCGCTGGCTGGCTGTTTGACTCGATCACATTATATATTATATTACTTTTCTATTGCAGAAGCTGATTTCATGTGATGATTAAAGGCATCTTGGCGGAACAGGCAGCTGAAAGTAACGAATGAGAAACGAAGGGCAAATGAGTATGTTTTGGTTTGTTTTATTTTAATTATACGACATCAAAGGTACTGCGCCATGATGTGACGTCAGTAGGCTCTTTATTGCTGGACAAATTTGTCAATCCTTTATACATCGGAGAACACCCAATGAAAATATTTGGAAAAGCCATCCATCCCTGTTTATTGGCCAGAACTTCCTTTGCACTTTGAAATGCTATTACAGTATATAAAGTTGGTGTATTTTTTAATCTATTAGGAGGCACTGTGTTTTAAATTTATCTGTTCGTGTGTCCGGTTCTTCATGAACATCACATTGACGAATCGACAGAACTCACTGAAATTTGGCACAAATACTTTCCACTGGTTAGAATTGTTAAATATTATTAAATGACTTTGGTGCAAGTCATCCTTTAGTTAGGAATTTATGATGTAAACTTTCAGCTTCATTTCCTGCGTTAAGGAATTAAGACTATCTTTACATCTACTTCCTAATGTGCGAATCTTGTTTGAGAGGGGTACACACGTTTTATACTTCTGTACTGATCAGTAAATACTTTGCTGGATGAATCGTATTTTTATGGAGGCTATGGTATAAAACACGTAAAAATTGGCTCTAAGCCCCTCTGATCCGCCAATTGCCAGGTCAGTTACTGGATTGATACATTTTTCATTATCCACATGTATTTTCTGAAGGCCCGACTATATTTACTGTGGTTGGGTTACTATTTGATTCGATTGCTTTAAAGTGTATTACTTTGGTATTGCAGACGCAGATCCAAGAGATACTGACAGTAAATCACAGCTGGACAGAAGCATGTGAAAAATACCCGCAATCGGGTAAGTTTAATTTTGTTTTAATTATACCGCATGAAAGACAGCATGCCTTGTTGTGACGTTAGTGCGGCGAAACCCCGTCATTTCCAGCTCATTTTCTTATTCCTATACTTGACAAGGAAAAGCAAAAGAAAAAAATGTGGAAAATCTATCTGTCCTGTAATATGATTTTTTCATTGTTCCATTTTAAAACAATCTAATTCAAAATTTGGGTAATATGCAATAAACCAATTTGCTTCAAAATCTCAAAAGGAAAGGAAATTAACATTTTGTATGTACACATGGACCCACGGTGGCCATTATCGCTTTTGACCATACACCGCTTGTTCATTATTTATAGGATTACAGCTTTCTTTGTCCCCGGTTATTTCATGATACATTTCTTGCCTCTATATTTTCTGGGGGATGATCGAATGCTGTGATGACACTCTTTGGCGTGATGGATTCTGGATTTCAAATGGATTTGTCACTTCCAATTGCAAATAGACGGCAGTTGGCTAGAAGACTTTTAAAATGACAATCTGAGGAGTGCTATCATGGAGATATCCACTCTGGAAACAGTTTTGCAGCTGGTTCTGCTCCTAGAGAGTTCAATGGATTTCACACGTTGACATCGATGTGTCTCATTTTGTCGGAAAATAAAAACTTTTCGCGCAAAGCAAAACAAAAAGAAAAAATATGCCAGCTGAAAATGTACTTGCCTCATGTTGGAATGGTAGGTTTAAGTTTTACCTTCAAACCCTGAATGCTTTATGCTCTCCTGGGCACAATGACAGCTATAATAAACTATGACAAACTTGAAATTATAACACTGATTAGCTTCTAATCAAAATTACAAAATTTCATGCTGTGTTGTAATCATTTCATTACACTCGTCTCTCTCCCTAATCTACAATTAATTATGAGTTTCTTAATTTGATATGGGTACAGTTTAAGAAAGAGGGGTACTTGTAGATGGACAAGCGAGTAGGTAGCTTTACGTGGACAGGCAGGCAGCTAGCTGTAGACGGACAGGCAGGCAGGCAGGCAGGCAGGCAGGCAGGTAGCTGTAGATGGACAGGTAGGCAGGTAGCTGTACATGGACAGGCAAGCAGGTAGTTGTAGATGGACAGGCAGGCAGGTAGCTGTAGATGGACAGGCAGGCAGGTAGTTGTAGATGGACAGGCAGGCAGGTAGCTGTAGATGGACAGGCAGGCAGGTAGTTGTAGATGGACAGGCAGGCAATTAGCTGTAGATGGACAGGCAGGCAGGTAGTTGTAGATGGACAGGCAGGCAGGTAGCTGTAGATGGACAGGCAGGCAGGTAGTTGTAGATGGACAGGCAGCCAGGTAGCTGTAGATGGACAGGCAGGCAGGTAGTTGTCAATGGACAGGTGCGCAGGTAGTTGTTGGTGGACAGGCAGGTAGGTAGCTTTATGTGGACAGGCAGGTAGATTGCTATAGATCAGCGGGCAGGCACGTATGCAGTTATAGATTGAGAGACTAGTATATTAGAGGTGTTACAGGGCTCCCACATAGCTGCAGAATTGAATTTACTAGATAGCCTCAGAAGTAGATGAAGGAACTTTTAAGATATCTGGAGAAAGGGAGAGAAACGTTGGTAATTATTATTATTGTAAAAATAGAAGTGTATGCTTTTAGTTCAGTTGTTCCCATAAACCGCACATTTGGCTTAATAATATGCCACGAAAGTCGTGTTTGTGGTGATCAAAAAGATTACTTAAAGCGAGCCCTCGATACCATTCCAACAAGAGGTGCAACCGTATGGACCTGTCGCCTTTGCTTTGAGGCCACGTGAGGCCGTATTTAATTTGCATTCTCCTGCAACCCGTGCGTTCTGATTGATGCTTAAGACGAACGGACATGGGTATTTTTATTCATCTAAAAGTCTTGCTGCCGAACAAAATGCAAGTTCTGCCTGGACGAGTTTATAAAAAAAAATCGTCACATTCACCAACAAGAGACAGCTGCATGAACATTGTCTCAGGTCATGGACGTATTAACCAGTTAATACGTCCATGCTCAGATGTACACCAATGATCGGTGTCGTCTCATCATTTAACGAAAAGGTTGATTGAGGAATCATATTTATCGTTAACATTCTCTTAAGATTGTCCTTTAAAAATTATGCAACCGTCTTTCGTCATGGATTATAGATAGAACCAAAATGTGTCACGGAGACGTTGCAGCTGCAAGACATTTCGGGAGACAAAGTCTGTTACGACTCCAGCTATATACAAGAGACACAATTTTTCGGGGTTTTCGTCCCTGTGCTTTTCCCCCATGAAGATCTGGGTGGCATATGAACGAATCGCCGCTTTCTGTAATCATATTTACAGCTTTAATTCTAAATATGAGGTGGCTGCCTAGAACAATGTAAAATGTAATAAACTATTCTAACAAAAGGATTGTCAAGTTTTGTGTGTGATGCATGGAAATGCTGATGTGTGAGTAAATGCATGGACGTATAGAGATAATACATTATATCTAGAATACATCCATAATAGACGTGACACAAGCAATCAAGTCATAATTGTGCTAAAAATGAAAACTATGACCATGATGCATAAGCAACAGATGGGTTTCCAACAATATGCCATAAAATTTAGTTTATGTACAATGAAAATGATATAAAAGAGAAAAAAAACAAGAACGTTTTCGTAAATACTTAGAGACAAGGCAAGTGCTACATATTCATAAGAACCCAGTATATGACTCAATTACTGTACCTAATCCATTGGTTAATTGTTTGGGTGTGGCACATGGATGGCTGAATAAGTCCATGGCGTGAACAACCTCGGCATGACCAGCTGTCGCCTAGTTTATTTTACTCTTATAATGAAGTGCTGGTTCAGTGCACTTGGACATCCCTGGCCAATGCTAAGGCCATTCTCCTGTGTTGGGATTCTATAAGGGGTCCTCAACTTGAGATTATATTTAGACACCATATTTTAGTAAGACTCCTCATTAAAAATACAGAATTCGTGCAAAAATAGAAGTTTCACGCGGTGTGCTGTCCAGTTGATTGAATTCATATTTGAGAAAAATTCGAGCGCTGCTGTCAAGGCTCGAGATACGAAATTGTAATAAATGCAATAAATTGCGCAGCAGTGTGTGTGTATTCACCTAATTTGCATCAATTGATATTCTTCCAAAGGATCAAAATTGCTGCATTACTATAAACAAAGAATTAAATCTCCTAAGTGAATGGCTTAAAGTTAATGAACTCTCTCTAAATGTTAATAAATCAAAATTTATGATTTTTCATCAACCTAATAAATCTTGCAATGTACCTGAAATTTTAATAAATATCTTAATTGAGCATGTAGATAATTTTAACTTCTTGGGACTTGCTTTAGATGAGAAACTTGCTTGGAATAATCATATTACTAAAATAAGTTCCAAAATATCAAGAACTATTGGCATCATTAATAAGTTGAAGCATTTTCTCCCCTTAAATACAAAAAATTACCTTATACAATTCTTTGATATTACCTCATATAAATTAAGGCATACTTACATGGGGATTCAAACATAATAAAATAACAAAGCTTCAGAAGAAGGCAGTGCGTTGTATATCTTGTAGCAATTATAATGTATATAGTAAACCCATTTTAAAATGTTTGAACCTATTCAAAGTAGAAGATTTGTTTACTTCAGCAAAACTTAAATTTTATTACAAATTTGTGCATGAAAAACTTCCAACAGGACTGCTTTCATTACCATATTTATCCATTAGACATATACATAATCACGATACTAGAAATATAAGAAACGTTGGGTTATTTATTAATAAAGTTGATAACAAATTTGCGCAGGAAAGTCTAATTTTTGATATTCCAAAAGTCATAAACTCGACTGATGACAACATATTAAATAAAATCTATTCTCATAGCCTAAAAGGTGTTTCAAACTATGTGAAAACTTTTTTTTTGAACAAATACAACCATGAATGCACTGTGTACGATTGTTACATTTGTCAACAAAATAATTAATCTAAAGGTCTTTGTACATGTACGCCATAGCATTTTAAGATAGTTACAAGAATTTATAAGTCATCCTGATGTATAACATATTTCTTTAAAACATATTTCTTTAAAAAAATCATCATAATCATAACCACAATTCTTGTTACAAGGGTGGCTCTTGCGACAGCAACATGCACAATGTTATAGCAAGAGTCTCCCTTGACCAACCCAGACAGTTTCTTGTTGTTTCAATATTCATGTATTATACCATTTGTTGGTCATAAACATAAGAGTTCTGAGTACAACTTTGGTTTATTAAATGCGGCTATGTCACAAAACTATAATTTGAAGTTGGAATGGCACCCTTATGCATCATAGTTTTGAAGTTTTTCAAATTTTATTTAATTGTTTTTGTATTCACCTAATTTGCAGAAAATAAAAATTTTACAATTTTGGTTTACTAGATGCGGCTATGTCGCAAACCTACAAATTGAAGTTGGGGAATGACACCCCTATCTATAATAGTTTTTAAAGCTATTCAAGATTTAAATTTTGCATATTCACCTAATTTGCATAAATTAAAATTCTACATCTTTGGCTCAGGGTTCATTGGATGTGCCTATGTCTTAAACCCATGAATTAATGGCACCTCTATAAGTTTTGAACCTATTCAAGATTTAAATTTGCAATTCACCTAATTTGCATGAAATAAAATTCGCCAACTTTGGTTCATGGTTCGTTGGATGTGGCTTTACCAAAAACCTCTAAGTTGAGGTTGGAATAGCATTTCCATCTATAATAGGCTTGAAGATACTCAACTTTTAAATTTCTCAATGACTCTATCAAGCATACATGTATTTTCAAATTCTACAACTTTCATTTACTGTACATTATATTGGCAGGTGTCACAAACCTATACATGCACATTGAAATTTTGTGAGTCTGTAACAGTTTGTAAGATATGAAGCTGCTAAGATTATAATTGCCCCTAATTTGCATAATTTTAAACATCATGACTATTCCAAATGACTTGCACAATTTCATTGGTAGGTCAGTTACCATTGCAAGTTGGGTGGTTTTCAGAATAATAGCATCTGAGAAAAACTCTGCACAAATTTGGGTGCCATGGAAAGAAAAAAAAAGAACCCAAGGAAAAACCATGTCTGTGTTGGCACCCAGACATAAAGAAAGAAAAAAAATATTCTTTGAAAAACAAAATGTTTGGGTTGGCACCCAGACGTAAATATGAGTTTGCTAAATAAAAATTTTAAGCATCTTTGGCAGTTTTATTGGGGAAGAGCGCTATATGAGTGCCATTGTATGGCATATTTTGGTATATTATGGGGGTGGGGGCTGGTCAAGGTCTGCTGGTACAGGTAATAACTTTGTCCCAGTAGAAGGTATAGAAAATAAGACAATTTAGAAATATTGGCTGGGATGAATGGGCTTACGGTATGTAAATATAGTAAATTAAAACACATCCAATGGAAAACCCGGGAGGGGGGGGGGGGTACTCCCATTTCTCAACATTACGTGTAGGCTCTGTGGGAAAGACCCCCAGTTTTGACCACTTGTTGCTCTCGAAGACCTCCCTTTTTCAAACCATCGATCCTGAAGGCCCCATGTTTTTAAAATTGTCACTCCCAAAAACCCCCATGAATTGTACTCGAGCTTAATTATGGCTCCCTTTTCCCTTATGGGATGTGCACTTCTACCCTTGGACTTTGTCAATACCAGCTCCCAAAGACCCGCCAATTTTCTTATTGATTAGCTCTCATTGGGTCTGGGTTTCATACCTTCAGTGGAGAATAGCCACCCTAAATTATGAATAGCCCCCCCCCCCCCCCCCCCCCCCCCCCGTGGAAAACCCCTTTGCTCACATCCCACAGCCACCAGTCATAATGCCACATTAGACAGGTGGCACTCAACTGCAATTGTTAAATGAAGAGTTGAAGTCCAGTATGTTGAAGGGTTGGTTTTCTCTCATTGAAAGCAGTCTTAACTCATTCCATACCATTCCCTGATTTTTCCGTATATTTACCTAGATTTAAGACAACAATTGCATATTTAAATTCTTCATGAAAAGAACTTTCGTTCAAGTACCAACATGCCTATAGTCTTAAGTCAGGCAGTGCCAGAACCACTGACCAAGGCCTGTCACCATAGTATGGAATGAGTTAATTGCAAGTACATGTACTACTGCCCATGTTTTGTGACAGAGCCAGCCACTGGAAGTTTTATTAGAGAACCAGCCACATAGTCCATCCATTTGTGATATTATGTATCACATCAAGGAACAAAATGGGTGAACTTTGCATGGAAATTGTAACAATCAAATAACTCACCAGCCCCCCCCCCCCCTTTTCTTTTTCTTTTTCTTTTTAATCTCATCGTTTGTATTACTTTAGAGGCAGGGATATGGAAAACAAACAAACAAACAAACAAACAAATACTGCTGCTCAAAGATGCGCTCAGCCCGAGTTAAAATGGAACAAAACAAGTGGCATGGTACAAGTCCAATATGGCAAGAAGGCGGCGACACAAGAAGTGATGAGGATGCTGACAATACAACAGGATATTAACCGAAGGTGACCAAACAGGGTATCCCAATGTATATCACCATACTTCTCGTTGATGTGGAACATTAAACAGTTTAAGTGAACATCAAAAAAAAAAAAAAGACAAGATAATATTCATGCTTAAAAGAAATCTGTTTAATCTACACATATTGCTTCCTGAAAGGAGTACAACTGGCAATGAGCATTGGCAGTATATTCACTGAAGAAACAAAATTCATATCCGACATGAAACATACAGAATATCAGGCCACCTGGTGACCAAGTACACAGTGAATTTTGGCCACCTTGTGACCAAGTTCACAGTGAACTTTTCACAAAAAAAAAAAAAAAAACCCACTACATTGCAGTATTATGGTCCCCACTGTTTAAAAACTAATTCCACAAGAAACAGCCTGTCTATGATGTATCAAACATTCAGTCACCAATAACATCCTCTGCTTGAGTACATCTGCACTGAAAGGGATCCTGCTTAGTATGAGGGACCACTTTGGACTTGCATACCTGTCAACATTCCACACCTCAAAATAGGGAAAGTTTTGTACATTTGAAAAATCCATGAGGGAGATTTGTATCTTAACAAAGAATATAATAGAAAATACTAAATTTTCATGGAGGAGATTCTGCCAAATTTGCAAAATTTTGCACGTACATGTAAATCAAAAAAATTTGGACGAAAATGTGGGAGACTCCCACCTTATGGTTGAGACTTGACAGGTATGGACTTGCACTACGTGTGCCCTCTCGAGGAATAAACCAGCATAGTTAGAACTGTTTTCCAACCACACCTTGCTGCATGTTCATGACACCTGAACATAGAAGACTATTTTCAAAACATTAACTGCAGCAGATGTGAAGAGTGCATAACCTAAACATGGTAGTAAGGGAGTACAGCTGTAGTCTTTTAACAGATCATTCCCATGACTGGGACATCAAGAAGGTTTTAACCAATTTAAAGTCTTCTGTATACGTAAGGCCGTTGTACTTAATGTATGGCAATTTTTAGCAGGGTTTTATATATATAAATAAATATTTATATTGGAAATCAAACGCATTCAGTTTAAATGATACGTTGAAACAAAACAGATTCAAAGTTTGCACATTAGCACCAGGACATTATAAAGGTGCAAATGGATATAACATGCCGTTGTCATGGCAAAGTTTTTTTTTCTCAAAAATGTTATCTGCATAAACATTTTTTCATCACACAAAAATGTATGTATTCAAAAATATTTATCATTTCTATATGGTTCCCATCTTTTTTATGCAAACATTTTGCATCATTTGATTAAAATAGCAAGACAATTTATTTTCCAAAGATGAGGAAAGACTCTTGGTGGTTGCCATGTCAAGTTTCCCAGAATCCACACATGGATGGACAAATGGTTTCCAAAAAAAAAAAACAAAAAATATTTGTGTCAGTTTGCAGCACAACAGACCGTGGCTAGCAGGTGTCATGTCCTTGGTGCTTTGTTTTCCAAGTTATTCCCCTAACCACTTAGGGAGACAATCTGTTTGATGTGACCGCTTTTGGGCGTGGCGAAGGCACGCTGGACGGTCACAAGTTTAGGGCCACTGTGCACAGTCTGCTGAAACAGCAGCCTGCATAAAATTCACAACAAAAGTATACGATGTAAACTCCCTGAAACTTAGTTTTAACTCTTTCAGTGCCAATCACGTCTAAAGTCGACGCACTGAAGTGAAACTGGTCTGAATTATCATTAGGATCTCAGATTTGTATTCCACGTAAAAAGACCTTTCATTCAAGTACCAGCATGCCCCTAGTTACAGAGAAAATACCCCAGGTCGACAGCTTTTCTCGGCACGCATTGGGCAGAATGTGCCAAATGGCAGCAAGAAAAGCTGTTGACTCAGTCCAAAATTTGGCACTTAAAGAGTTAATACATGCATGGCATTGCTGACTAGCGCCTCTGCTGAATACCCAAAATTTGCAGAACAGTTTGTGTATGTAACGACCTTGATAGTCACTCTGTACATATTGCAAGAGTAAATACATGTAACTCCTTCATCAAAAGCCCCAGGTATTGTTGACCTTAACTGAGGAACAGTCTATAGGTACAAGTAGTAAATAAAGAAAAAACATATTGGATACACTGTACCTTTTGGCAATCATACAAGTTGATAATGCTGCAGAAATCTCTGGCAAAACTGAAGTACAAAAATAATGCTTTGGCACAGGTTGACAATCTCAAGAACATAGTAAACGTAGAGTTTTGCATTTATCATGTTTATGTCACACAATCATGCATACCATATTACTTCACTTTGTCTGGACATATTTGTTGTAAATATCATTTTGACAGTCCAAGTATGCAGTAAAAGTACAGAAAAGATAACAAGAGAATCATACATAAAATGTGACCTAAATATACATATACATCTAACAAAAATCCTTTGTAAACATCTCACAAGGTTTGTCCTGTCATGAAAATGAAACACAATGTACAAGGCAAATAATGAGGTACCACCTTATCAATGTGTCGTCATCATTAAAAGTCTTCAGTGAAGGACAGAAATAATATGTAATCCAATTATATATTAGTCATAGTCTACTTGTGCAACAGTATACAATACGCATTGAAATGCACCATAAGACTACCTGATACTCTTGGTTTTCATGGATGGGTATGGTACAAGACAAGTCCTGCGCCTGCCGCACTACAATCTCTGCATTTATGTACATATCCTCCAGTATTGGTACACTTTTAAACACAATACAAGGATTTGTGACACAAGTTGGTAAAATATATGGCTGCACCACACAGCATTCACAGTCATCGTGATCAGTGTGGGCAAATTCACTAAATTCCCGTACTGAACCTCCCCCCCCCTCCCCGGAATTGAGACTACAATTAAGAGTCCAGCTGGGGACATTATTTTGATAGGTCTCAACAATACTTGAGTTCTCATTCAAGTTCCTTTTCATTATAAGTACAGTTGAAATAAATCTTAGAAGCAGATGACCACCAAGAAGCTTTCGGTCAATGTCCAGGGGAAATGGGTTAAAGTACCCTGGAGAATCAGTCGGCTATCACAATGTTTTCTTCATAATGTAAAGAACACTGCAATAGACCCAATTAACATATATGCAAGTTACACTTGACAGCTGTGTGTGTACTATTCAGATCAAAGAACATATTGCTCTTAATTATTTTTTTCTTAAATGTTAATATATTTAATTTAGAATATATGGATCATGCTTTTTCCACAAACATATAAATGTAGCTTGGATTTAATTCGATACTTTTCATTTTCGTGAGGTAAAATTTATGATGACAGAATCACTCTCCCAGGACACAGCTACAATACTTCCCATATGCATTTGATTCCAACCAAACACCTATTACAAGATCCGAGCTTCCGTGACAATATGATATGTGGTGCAGAATGGAACACACTGGGGTGGTTTTGATTCTGGCGGCAACCAACATCCTGCATGCCGTGTACATCCAGCAAACTTTACACGACAGGTCCACAGAAAATCCCAATTCTGATAGTTTTCAAAGTTGTCTAAAAAATGTGTGCAATGCTTGTCACAGTCACCACTTTGCTCCAGGTGATGAGCAATAAAGAGGTGATTTTAAACAATGCAAGTCAGTTTGTATCTTTAATTGCTTATTGCTTAATATCCACTTCTTCAACTCCAGTAAAAGCTGGAGAGGATATAAAAATACAAAGCACACAGAACACAGGAGTAAATGACATATAAAACAATCAAATCTCAAAATTATAAATTTCTCACAAAAAGCACCCCCCCCCCAAAAAAAACAAAAAAACAAAAACAAAAAAAACCCCAAGAGAATTAAAATTGCCTATATCTGAAGGAATATGATCTTATTGCATTTTTGTGAATTGGAACTGAAGGAGGACAATTGAGTCCTTCCCAATTACAGTCCAACAGTTTCCTAACACTGGTTGTCGTGTCCTTGAGCATAAACACCTTCATATGAGGAAATACCACAGCAACCAAAGGACTGTGACAGTTCTGTGCCCAGCTGACCCTGGATGTAGAAACCAAAGTGGTGCTGTGACCTTTGTTTTGGGGAAATCGATTTTTTAAAAGATTTTAGCAAAACATGAACAAAAAAATTAATAATCTAGAAATCATTGGATCATGCCTACTTAAACAAATTTGACAGTGACCCACCCAAGGTACAGCCTGACTAAGCCTGAAATGAAACTGGTTTTGGAGATGTCCAAAATGTAAATTTCTATTGCAATCATCATAGGCTTACATGGCAATCAATAGGAGTGTATGCATCATCTGACAAGTTCCCAAACTGAAAATTTGTTAAAAATTAAGACCTGGATTATTACCACCTTGTGAATATCTTAGATTAGCCCTCCCACAAGCTACACTTCCACCAGGTTTCAGAACAATCTGACTGACCCTTTTGGAGAAGTTAAAAGTAGATTTGACAAAAAAAAATTCACAAAAATTGAAAAAAAAATCACAGCACCACCTGTTGAACAAATTAAGAGCCAGGAGTCCCCACAATTAAGTGTCTGCACACAATTTCAAAAATAATTAGCAAGGTGGTTTGGAGAAGATTTTTTTACGATTTTGCCCAAAAATAACCACTATCCACTTCCTCCCTACACCCCCCCCCCCCAAAAAAAAAAACATCCAAAAATCACTAGAGCATGACCCACCCAGGGTATATGCTACCAAGTTTGAAGTGGATCTGACTGATGGTTTTGGAGAAGGAGTCGAAAATGTGACAAACCATTGCAATTCCATTGACTGATTGTAATCAATAGGAATGTATGCCTTAATTGAGTACCCAAATTGAAAAAAAAAAAATGTTAAAAATCAGGGATACACAATATTATTACCTAGTGAACAACTTTGTCTAATCCTTCCACAAGCTACATTTCCACCAAGTTTCAGAACAATCTAAGTGACAGTTTTGGAGAAGAAATCAAAAATAGCTTTAACACAAAAAAACTTATAAAAATACGAAAAAATCTCAGCACCACCTGTTGCATAAATTAAGGTCTAGGGGTGCCAGAAGTGTCCCTTTGCAATTTTAAAGCAATTGGCTACGTGATTTAGGAGATTTTTTGGATTTTGCCAGAGAAAAATGAACAGAAAATTGGTAAAAAAAAATCTAAAAATCACTGGAGCATGGCCATTTGAACAAGCTTGGCAGAGACCCACCTATGGTAGATGTGGATGGATGATGACAATGGCGGACATTGGATGACTGACCATCCTATAAGCTCCGTTGACTGACAAGTCAGCTGAGCTTAGCATGAGGAATAGTAAATCTAGCCATGAAAATATCAACAAATTGTTACCCTGGCAACACTAATGAGAGAATGCAGGCTTCCCAATGAAACAGCACAGACAGCCAGTACATCACTCATTTTTAATTACATCAGTCTGTATTAACTTGCCTCCAAAGCAGACCCAAGCTGCGTATATTGTCAATTTCGTTGGGTGCAGTAACACAGAACTTGGTCTGCTTTGTAGGCAAGTATTAACCAACTACATGTAGATGCTTCTCTTGTGTTTCCCTGGCAACCAGTTCACTAATTTTGGATGCACACATGTAGGTCACCATTAATTGAGCAATTCAGTATCCTCACCTGTGCAGATCCCCCTTCAGCTGTGTCCTCCATTGACCTTTTATGTCGGTGGAGGATACAAGACTCCTGGAGAATGGGCACAGGTAAACATGCTGGGCAGAGGACATTCACTTCTGATATTCCAGTTGGTCAGACTGGACTTCAAAAAATCATCCATTCTACAAAAAAAAAAAAAAATGTGTATAGTGGTGTACATGTATACATGTAAGTCGTTCACCGAACAGTTTCAGTCAGACTGGAAATTTCTTGAAGGACTACCGCACATATACATGCATATTTACAATCATTCAAAGCAAACATTTCATCATATAATATATCATGAGGTACAAATGCACCAATACCTCTGAATAAATTTATCTCTGAGCTACACTCAACTCTTTTGCCCATTAAACCCTTCGGACATCAGATCATATGTCTTGACTTTTTCAGGAAGTTTCTTTTTCTTTCTTCACCGGAAAACATTCTTATTGAGAACTGTCGACAAGTCCTCCTGACATAGCAAGTCTGAAGCTAACAAATTTCCAAAACACACGTTGTGTGCTGGAGACCCAACCAGCGATAAGGTGTCAGTTTATAGTTTCAATTCAAGGGAAAAAGGGCTAAAAACCTTTTGTTTTTACTTGATGCACAAAACCCAGCTGGCATAGCATCACCACATCAAAAATAATTTCATCTTGTGGGGTCATCATAAGCAGTTTTCTATGCCTAATTTGTCATACAATCAGCTATAATACATTTAAAATTTATCAAACATGTCTGATCATCATATTTAACTGCGATCTACCTAGTAAAAGTTTTACATCACAACACCTCAACAACTACTAGTGAAGGTTTCACCATGATGGCACAGTCATCAAAATAGACCTACCATCACTATGCCTTGTAAGTTCTATCTGTCTTTAGTGGCCTTGGCACTCCTTAATGTTGGGTCAGAATTCACACTGGTTACATCTCCTACATTTCTTTTTTCTTTAGTTTGCTGCATTTCATGATTTCTTTTATAAAGATCCCTGGGTATGAATCACCAAGTGGTTGCAGATTCTATGCACTCTTCAACATGTGCAAGTGTAGAACTTTTTGTTAAAAAAAAAAAAAAAAAAGTGAAATTAAACATTTATGTATCTCAGCCTTTGCTGTGCATATCCCCATTATAAATCAGGGATTCTTATTTCAGATGTTGCAGAAACTAGTGGTCTGTGGCAGAAAACAATGAAAAGGCAGCCGACCTCCCCTGCCATCCACTGGCCACCACTGATGGGGGAAACCACTGTGTAACTCAAACTATGCATATTTACCTCTTGTTTTGAACAAAAGTCAACACACAAGTAACACAAAGTAACTGCCCACTCATTCCATTAAAATCATGGAAAAACTTTTGAAATGTTTAAGATAGACAAGTATAGATTTGAAGTATGTAGCTCCTGCGGCCTATATCTATATAGCGGTATATGTATACAGAGGCAGAAATTTGGTTTGGTTGGCCTGTGCATCTTTTTTTGTCAAAGACTACTTTGGCAAGTGAAATTTGTAGCTGAATTTTAAAGCATCCCCATTACCAACTGTTACTGTCACAGAACTATATTTACGCCATCATTAGCTAATAACTGGGTTATAAGCCATGTTACTTTGTCAGGTAAGAAAGAGCAAATTTCAAACCCACACAAGGTACAGCTTGGTCTGCTTCCCAGGCAAGAAATATTGCAGCCACACAAATTTAGAATAACTCTGCCAAAACAGTTTAACTCATTGTACACAAGGAATACCCCCCCCCCCCCAACACACACACACTTCCCATATCTTTGTTCTTCTCTGGAATTAAAAATAAGACATTAAACTCATGAGTTGGTTCTGTCATCACAGAATCTAAAAGTAGCATGGCCAACCAGCCAACTACACGAACACATAATACAATCAATGACATATTTTTTTTCTATCATGTGTACTCATGATAGTACTTGACATTTGTTGTCAGCGTACAGACTCCGTATCGCTATTGTGACAGTGACGTGGGCGCTCCACTGACAGGGTGCCCAAAGCAAAGAGAGAAAGCGATGACATTTGCAGCTGGTGCCAACAGACTGCAATATTCAGCTATGCACAGAGCCCCCAGCAGATGCTACACAAGCACACACTATGCTTATCATTAGACTGGCCTCTTACAAGGTCACTCAAAATGTGGCCGCATTAGACCGTTAACGTTGGTGGACTATAGAGAAAGAATCTGTATAATAAATGTCCCTCTTTCACGTGTACCTAAGATGAAGCCAGAGGGTCTTTCCACACAGCTGAACAGCCAGTGGCTTCAAAAGGTATGATTTTGATGACATTTTTGTACGCTGTGGCCAAAGTGGCCATTTCAAAAAATTTATTCCACTTTTGATGCATATATATTCATGGTATTTTACCCGATTGCTCAAAATGGAACAATAAATTTTGCTCATGGTTTTCACTAACATAATCAGCATTTGGCTAAAAGTGGTATTATAATGTCGATACATGTGCTAGTGTATCACATGTAAACAAGAGTCCTGGTACATAATTATTTTTAGCAACTATCAGAGCATACTCACAAGACCTTGATATTTCACCTTTCAAAACAGCAGCTGGTCACATCAATGCATCAACAGTTTTATGTTAGCCGGTTAAATTTAGTTTAGATCTCATTTACTATGAATCTTGATCCTTTCACTCCTTGGATTGAAACTCAGTGAGTCAGTAATTAACCCTTAAAGCGCTGATTTAAGATGAAGTTTACAGCTTTCCTCGGGGCATTTTGCATGCAATGCGGGCTAAAGTGCCCAAAGGAAACCTGTTGACTAAGACTACTTTTTGCTTTAGACTAGGCTTGCAGGTATTTGAATGAAAGGTATCTCCATGAGGAATTTGAATCTTTTAACCCTTATATGTTTAACGGTAGCGAGAAAACAACTGTAGCAGTGATCTGCACTTCAAGGGTTAAGTGCCGAACTGGAGGAATGCAAACTTATTGACCTAAGACATGCAACTTTAATAGGTCTCATCCCCATTTTTCATTCAAAATGTTCTTCATAAATGACAAAATAATAGAAAATAACATTCAATCAGACACCACTGACTTAACCAGCTGCCAACTTTTGGCCAGTTTAATGGGAAAGGGTTTATTTTTTCCTGTTCCATGATATATATGAGGAATTTCTTTTGTTGACATTACTTGCAAACATAATTTGTGAACTCAAACTAAATCAATACTCTTGTACTATCTATGCAGTAACTATACGCAATACCTTTTAATCTTTTGCACAAACTTTTGAATCAGTTGTGATCCACATTGATTTAAAATACAGTACAGTATTTGATTGTCCCTTCAACATAACAAAAACTGTAAAAAAAAAAAAGAAGATCAGTAAGGGTACAAGATATATGGACCCATTAAGTCGGCATGTCTTTGGTCCATTCTTTTGTGATCTATTAGTTATGCGCTATAATTTGACAACAAGGACTACGATAACTCCACATACCAAAGAACCTGTTCTTGCGACCAATTTGATAATGCAATTTTTTGTGGTCCCAAGCATGATTATTCTTGGCAGGTTCCATCACTGTCAATACTTTTGAAATACACGCAAAACATGTAATGGCAATATTTTATTTTCTTTAGACTGTGTGTGTATATATATATATATATATATATATATATATATATATATACATATGGCAGTCTTGTAACTATCTTCGTGATGGACCTCAATTTAATCTATCATGAAAATACAATGTGCCCTTATACATCATCATTCAATACACGCAAAACATGTAATGGCAATATTTTTATTTTATTTAGACTGTGTGTGTATATATATATATATATATATATATATATATATATATATATATATATATATATATATACACATATGGCAGTCTTGTAACTATCTTCGTGATGGACCTCAATTAAATCTATCATGAAAATATAATGTGCCCTTATACATCATCATTTCTTCTTTCTAGCCAGCCTTTTTCACCACCAAGTAGATCTTCATCATACGCAACCTTGTAGGTCCAGTCAGGACGGGATTGCTGTAAAACACTGAGCAGGCCACCTTCTATGTCTTCAAGAAATTGTTTGGGAGTGTACCCATCTCGCATAGAACGCGCAATGGTGACATACTTAGGTGTGGGATAACGCGTGGACCTCAAAAATTGGTGTAGGTAGTCAAGCCGCCACCGAACCTCATCCGGTCTTGGTTCATGCAACTGCACCAGGGTGGAACCAGGGGTGTTGAAGCCGTGGCATATTTGAAAATGACCAGGGGCTCGTTCGAACCCTAATGTTTTAGGTGACATAATGAAACAGAACCCAATCTCCTCGAGCTGCTCTATTTGCGAATGAGTCATATTATACAAAATACCAGCAACAACGTTCCAGTTCCACTGGACAACGATATTGTTGGTCCCACAAAACAAACTCGGCTCGGAACTCCACACCTCAACCGCCAGTTTACCACTCAAGGCTTTGATCGATTTGAATTTGTTTTGACAGAAGCCCTCGCTTGACCACTTGCATTCTTGCTTGATGAGTTTGATCAGGTCTCGCAGACACTGGTCCGCCTGTCTCTCTTGGAATGTACTGTCTGGACACATGAGGTTGCCTATACTGGAGTCTAATGACTTGATCACGTCGAGGTTAACACCAGCTTCCAGCAGTGACTCAGCGCCTCCCTCTACCCCAAAGAAGTCTTCATCTATGTCTAACAGAATGCTTTCATCTTTCTCGAACCATTCACTAAATTCCAATTTTCGAAGTGCCCATTCATCCTTCACTACCTCAGATATATATGTCCTGTGTATCGTGCAGGTTTCGGTGGGAATTGTCACTTCTGGGCTAATATGGTGTTCAACAAGACTCATATTGACATAAGTGCAGTCCATTTTGTCGTCCACCTTGTGACACTCACAGAAGAAGGTGTCACTCCCAATTTTGGTCCAGCCCACTCCTATTTCTTCCCTCAGATAGTCTTGATCATGTTCCTTGAACGCCCAGGATGGCCATATCCACACAAAACGGTGTATCAAGCCAATTATTGCAGCAGCCTGCAAAAAATGAAAGAAAATTTAAATGGGTACAAATGAAAAACCAGCCACTCTGTAGAATTTTGCTACAAGTACTCCATCCTGCCTCCTTAGCAGATCAGCTTGAAGTTTTCTGGGAGCAGAGAAATCTGCAGACATTATTAAGTCTTTCAGTGCCAAATTTCAGACTGAGTCAACAGCTTTTCTTGGCACGCACGGCACGCAATAGGCCCAATGTGAGTCGAGAAAAGCTGTTGACCAGGGATATTCTCTCTGGAACTATAGGCATGCTGGTTGTTGAATGATAGGACTTTTTAAGAGGAATACAAGTCTGGAATCCTTATGATAATTCAGACCAGTTTGATTTAAGTAGATCGACTTTAGTCGCGCTTGGCACTGAAAGAGTTAATTAAATGGAGTAATGTTTAAGTATATGTACTACCAGATAACGGACATGTAGTAGATATGCCAAACAATCGAAGCCCTGTGAGTGACTTGCCACATAGAATACACATGTTTACGAGTACTTTTGTAAACTGCTCTGCACAGTATAAACAACAATCCACATAGGTATCAGGGGAAAATGTTTATAATGAAAGCCTGCATACTGAAAATATTCTGGCCTTCTTTTAGCTTCAACTCTTCAACCTGCATGTATGTGCAAGGTAAGAACACCACATTCCCGTGGATACCCTTTCTAGACGCTTACAAAATTACAGTAAAATAAGTCTTCATTTTGGACCTCTCTGAACGCATGCTTATGGTACAGACAAGAGGCTCATGGGCCTAGTGCTTTGCTGGCACTGTGGCTATATTGCGCCTGTTCATTTCAAAGTTGCCAGTCTTCAGGTCTCTTCTAAACATATAAAGCCCATGCAAATTTAGTGTATAAACTGCCAACCAGATGGCACTTCCCTGCACATGTAATCATAGCTTATTTGTGTGATGGATACTGTTGCATGTGCCAAGACAACAATGAGTGAGTCTTGAATTTTATGTCCTCAGTGACCTTGGGACAAAAAATCAAGGTCACCCAGATTATGTAATACAAGAGGCCCATAGGCCTGGTGCTGTGCTGACGTTTGCCATTGATGTCCAAGCTACATCCTGCCATTCCAAAATCACCTCTTTCAACTTTACAGGCATGGTGACCTCACAAAAATAGGTCAAGGTCACTGATATTATACACAATTCTAGTTTTTGAATTGTCTATATATCGTATAAATTTGGCAAGTCCAAATACTTTTCAACATGTGGAATTTTACATCTTAAAACACATTTTGGCTCATAATTCCCATCAAATTATAGGTGGTGCCACTAGTATTACTAGCAACTTAGACTTTGACCTTCCTGACAATCCCATCGAATTTGGTGAAGATCTGCCAAAAATTAGAGTGTTCACAAGATTTTCATACTTTGACCCCTATATTGCAAAATATTGTAAGTGGTGCTACCAATATCCAAATGAACCTAGTTTTTTCATACACCCTGTAAGTCCTGAAAGTTAAATTGGGGTAACTTGAAAACTGTGGACGGTATTGCAGTCACAAGATTTTCATATTTTGACCTGTATATTACATAATACAGTGGTACCTGCTGTACGCAACCACTGCCGTGAGCAGCCGCACTGCTTTTTGTGGCCACTAGGCTTTATTTTAGTACCAACTGCGACAAAAGTTGAACTCAAAATCAACTGCTCTGATATGATAATAATGGTGCTTGATTCCTTGTAAAAAACCTTTCATTCAACTACCAGCATGCCAGAAGTTACATAGAATCTAGGCCAGGTCAATAACTTTCCTTGGTGCACTTTCCCTGCATTACACTGAGAGCATGCTGAGGAAAGCTGTTGACTCAATCCAAAATGTGGCACTGAAAGAGTTAATTCAGTATCAACAAAAACAGGACTGTATGTACATTGGTGGTCTTGGCATAACAATGGTCTCTTTATAGGGTTGGTCTTAGAAGGAGATTCTACTGTACTTTACTTGTATTTCATGTTATTTATACCTCCCATGAAAGATTCTACCTGTCTCAGCAGACTCCAATTCAGTAATCCCCTGGAGTGGTCTTCACAGCCAGGTTTCCCTGTTCATGTACTTTAGGTGAGGCTGGCAAAAATATAGCGAAACCTGTTTTGCGAGAGAACTGTGAGGAAAGACCACCTGCCTTTTCAGACCATGTTTACCATGTCCCTTTTGCCATCTTTCCCATGTTATTGCACCTCTATTGAGAGACCACCTGCTTTATGTGGCCACTTTTTGGCCTGCCCTAGCGTGGTCTGTAATGATAGGTTTTACTGTACTGAGATGCCAGGCTTCTTGATACCATTTCAGGAAACATTTGTCAAGAACTTTGCGCATCTAAAATACATAAATTTTTGAAAAGGTTACATTTTGATTTTTGGAGAAAAGACAAAAAGGTAGCTTTTTTGTCCAATATGAGGTTGAACAATTGGGAATAAAGTACCTTCACAAAAACATCGTTTCTCTGCATCATAAAGCTTGTTTCTTCGTCATCGACAGGCCAGGTAAAAAAGGGATAGCCAGGGAAGTACGTCGGCAACCCATCATCACTGTGGCCATCAAAATGGATCTGTGGAATTACATACATTGGAACAATCAACATACTAACATTTATAGCTTTCATTTTAAAATGTAATGTACACTGATGCACACGTTAAAGTTAATATCATGTTATAAACATCTATTACAGCTCCGGAATGTTACATGAGTAACCACTGCTTTGTGTGCGCCAAAATGCTATGTGTGTGCAAGTACCTGGTGTATGCCAGTTGGTTGAATGTTGTTTGATAGAACATGAATTATGCCAAACTCAATTTTGCTCAAACTGAAATTCCACTGGTTTGGTGGTCCCAAGCACTGTTTGCCATACTGCCACATGGTTTGATGAACAACTGGCCCTACTGCTATTTGATTAAAATTAACCTGTGTCTTGATATTTCGGTTGTTTATTGTCTTTTATTGTACATTCCATGTATAAATATATATATATATATATAGAGAGAGAGAGAGAGAGAGAGAGAGAGAGAGAGAGAGAGAGACAGACAGACAGACAGACAGACAGACAGACAGAGCGACAGCAAGAGAAAGAAAGACCTATGTCAGCAAACAATCTGGGGTGGGTATGTTTGGTAAACTCTATTTAACTGAAGTCAAAAAACAGAACCTTTTCAGCAAAATGGCATTCTATACCAAGATATTGTTACTTCCTGTTACCAGGAGAGAAACTATAGATCTTTTATCTCTTAAGTTTGTCATCTATTTGTCAGTCACATTTGCTTAAACCCATAAAAACAAATATATTGACTAAATGATCTTCCATTTTAAAAGAGAAAGAATTCCCATGCACCAGCCACAAATTTTTGAAGTACATATGTTTCAACTTATATATGTATAGCCTACAAAAGCTAAACATAAATTCCATTTCAAAAGGAACACAAAAAGCAAAATTCTGCAAGTTTTGGAAAACAAATTGGAAAATCATTGGCCATAAATTCATCATACCACCTACTGTAAATTGCTTTAATTTTGCTGTACACTTATTTCGCTGATGTCACAAAACTGTAGAAAATAAAAACTCAGTGAAATAGGACTTTGACACTGTATGAATAGGAATTATGTCCAAAACAATGAAATAATCAGTGAAATTAAAACTACAGTAAAACATCAACAATATGAAAAACATCAAAATTTATACACATAAAAAAATAAAGCAAATTACAGAGTATAAAGCAAGAATACATGCACGCCTCCCCAGGAAAAGATTCTCTTGCACATTATAGAGCAAGGTCATCAAATTCAGTGCTAGCTCACCAATATTTTTCAATGTGATATGATGCAAATGAATCTGGTTGCAGAGAAGCATAATCAGCTTAAGCGTGTTAAGTGGCGTGCCAGACAATGTTTAAACACCCAGAAAAACGCGTTACAAAGGAACGGCAAATTTGTGGCCAGGCTTGCTTGCTGGCATTGCACACTGCTTTATCTCCTGTCAACACATCCCACCAAGACTATTGCTAATGAAGTTCCAACTATGCAATAGAAAGTATTCAGAGAGTTCATGGGGAAAAATCCCAATCTGCCTTTGTGTTAATTTCTCCCTGTAAGTTATCCTTTTTTTTAATGGAGATCTTTTAAATCAAGCCTCTCTATGGTTGGGAAAAAATAAGATGCTCATATTTAGGGTTATTTTACAGCCAGACAATGTAAATGTATCCTTATGATAACTATGTGGTCTTCTCACCAATGAATACGATGACCCCCCCCCCCCCAAAAAAAAAACTGACCAAAACATATATAGAATATGGTCTGATCCAATAATTTTAGTGTTAAATAAATAAATAAAAAAAACACATGAGGTCTGCAGAAACAGTCTATACTCAACTTACCTAGAAATTCATAACGCTAGAGGCCATGTGACCTAGGGATGGGGTCAACTTCACCTATGTACATGTGTAAGTCTGACCTTCATAGAACACTAACATGGCCCTGGGCCAAATAGCTCTCAAACATTTCATATTAGTGCCCCTGTGAAGTTGGGATATGAGGTCAAGGTCACACATATAAAGTAGTACCTGTCTTGAGAGACTATTCTCTCAGAACATGGTGCTATCTTTTCTATGTTATTTTACCTCAAATGAAAGACCACCTGTTTTTGAATGACCACATTTTGACCCTCCCTTGGGGTGATTTCTCAAGGCAGGGACAACTTTACTGTCCAAATGTGTCCCTTGATGACCACTAGGTCCACTACCATGTAAAACATCAAAGTCTTCGCTAAAGCAGTTCTCAAGTTATCAGGTGTAGAGTTAAATTCATCAAAATGGTCCTGTGACCTTATGAATAAAGGTCAAGGTCCCTGTGTACTGTAGAAGTCTCATCCTCCTGCCCAGAAGTGTCCCGATACAATTTCAAAGTATTGGTTGCGCAGTTTTTGAAAAGATGCCTTTTTAAGATTTTGCCCAAAAATGAACAAAAATGATTTGAAGTGAATCCAGCCAGCAGTTTGGGAAAAGAAGTCATAAAATAGTGTAACTTACCATTGCAACCCCCACTGACTTACACTCAGCATTCAATACGAATACATCCATCAAGCCATACATATCCAAATTGATAAATTTGTTAAAAATCACGGATTCACATTATCATCACCTTATGAACAATTTTGTTTGGCTTTTCCACAAGGAACCTTTCTCCTAAATTTAAGCATAATCTGAGTGCTAGTTCTGGAGATTGAGTCAGAAATATTGGAAACCCACAAAAATTCAAAAACAAAAGGCCCATGGGCTTAATGCTCTGCTGACATATTATCTAACGATAATCGCCAAAAAATTATTTCATGAAAAGCATTCCCTCCATGACCTTGAGAGAATAATCAAGTTCATCCAAATAATGCAATATCAAATTTCCACATGATATACATTTGTGGTACATACGGTATCATTCACACTATTCTACATCAATATATTCAATTTAATGTCTTTTTCTCAAGTGCTTAATAACAATGAAAAATAGGTCATGGTCATGCAATCATAGGGTCATGGGGATGCAAAAGGAGGTCAACAAATGCAGCTTCGAGTACAATATACTCACGTGCAAGGTTGATCTGTAGACTCATTTCTCTTTGCAGTTGATGTCCAAGCTATACCCTGTCACCGCAACTCATTTTGGCTCATATTTTCCATCAAATCACAGGTGGTGCTACCAGTATCACACCTAAGATTTTAACCCCACCAATTCGACCAAATTTCATGAAGATTCATAAAAAATTAAGGACACTAGTGTGGTCACAAGATTTCCACATTTTGAGCTAATATTACATAATGCTGTAGATGGAACCACCAATGTCGAACTCAAGCTAAATTTTAATATCCCTGATATGTCCTGCAAGTTGTATGGGGCTAACTTGAAAACTGTGGACTGTATCACATTCACAAGTCAAAGTTTACAAATGGATGGAGGGACAGATATGAATGATCATAAGCTTTGAGACCTCATGTCAGCAGAGCTAAAAATGGGAAAGACCCACCCAAGGTACACAGCCACCGAGTCTGCAGTGAATCTGGTTGACGATTTTGGAGAAGTCTAAGGCACAGTTTTTGATGAGAAGTTGAAAAATTGCAAAAACATAAAAAAAAAAAAAATTGTAAAATTATCTATCACAGCCTAACCTGGTTAATAACAGATGAAGGTCTCAGTGTCCCCAGAAGTGTCCCTGTGCAATTTAAAAGAATTGGCTTGGTGGTTTCAGAGAACATCTTTTAAGATTTGATCTAAGAATGAAGAATAAAATTCATAAAAAATCCAAAAATCACTGGAGCATGACCGCTTTAACACATTTTGTAGAGATCTACCCAATAAAGATCCTCACCAAATATGAAGTGAATCTGGCTGATGGTTTTGGAAAAGAAGCTGAAAAGGGACGGATAGACGGAAGACAGTGGACAGTCACCCAACAGATTTGCTAAGCTAGCGGACAAGTAAGCTGAGCTGAAGATTAGGAATACTAGAGTGGTTACAATATTTTAACATTTTGGCCCATACATTACATAATACAGTGGGTGGCACAACTGATAGGGAACACAAACTAGATTTTCATACACCTTTTATGTCCTAAAAATTATATTGGGTTAACTCATAAACTGGGGACTGTAACATGTTCATACGCAAAAAGTTTATACATGGACAGGAAGATTGATGATAAATGCCTGACCATCACCTAAGCTCTGCTGACTAACATGTCAGGGGAGCTAAAAATTAACGCTGTGAATTAGCCTTAAAATTTGCATTGCATTATTGTTTATTTTTTATGCATCAAATCGATATTGTAATTAATTGTTTCAACCAAATGGACACCCTGATTCTCCCACACGAGAATATTTTAAACTACATGTAGATTTATCGTACGATTGTCCAAGCACTGTAAAACCATATTAATTATTTCTTCAAAATAACCACACATTTTTATTACTTACACAAATCCCAGCCAATAATGCATAAAATTACCATTGATCTGGTGTTTTGACCCCAAAGAGATTAAAAATGCAGATAGATAGTAATATGCTGGTTGACATACATGTATATCATTTAAAGTGCATTTGATCAGATTACCACCAGAGGTCACCACAGCAGGTATATGCCCTGGGCAGCATTGGCCATGTGTACACTGTACCAATTTTTGCCCAGATATGTCACAGAAATTCTCCAGCATCGCAACAAACATAATGGTGTAAGAAGCATAGCGGAAAATGTCAATTCACCCAGCCATTAGTATTATATTACCATTTATCTTTGTGATGCCTGGCGTGAAGGAGTTTCTACGGCATAAGGCCAACCATAAAAATATACTCGTTTCTGGTAACCCTCCCTACTGGCTTGAAAACATGACCAAAAAGTGTTGTATGGAATTTCAACAGGGTGCCAAAAAAAAGTTTGCTTTTTACTGACTTTTTGTCAGGTTGAATAATGCAGAATCTTATTTTTACCCTCTATTTGGATTCTTTTTATTGTGAAATTTACTTCTTTACCCTTAATTAGGCATTAAAGAGGAAAACAAAATAACCATCCCTTGCTCATCTGTTTTTCACAGAGTGTAGAAAAAAAATCCTCCCTACCCTATGACTTTATAAAATTCATGTTACTGAAACAAAAATAATTTTAAGGCTGGCCTCACCGATTAATTCCTAAAGGGATTCATCAGTGATGCTGTGGTAAACCATTACAGACATAAATACACAGTTTTTCATTATCACTGACACCATAGTAAATCCTGTGCCAAGTTTAGGCAAAGCTTTGATTGTTTACTTACACAAAACAAAACTAGCTCGCTGAAAAAGTTATAACAACCTCGATTAGTTCATTTGGTGAGAAATGCATTTATTCAATTAAGTAGATGAGACGATTTCTGAATCTATGATAGAGACTCTCCCAACCAAACGGTTGATGAATCAATTATTTGTTTAATCAACCCTGCACTACTGATAATGAATGAGAATTGTAGATAAGCACAATCAGATTAACATGCCACATTTTCCCCTGGGATGGATTGGATGCTTATATAACACTCCGACCCACCCCATGGAATGATGTTGACACATTCTTCATATATATGGGGAAAAGGACAAAATACTTATGCAGGGTGGAAACAGTAAACACCTTATAACATTTATCAAGAGAAAATTCATGCAGAACATAAGATCACCCCAGCCAAAAATATGAACAGATATTGCAAACTGACTCACCCAAGTCAAATGAATTTTTGTGGGCAATTTAACATGTCACTGTTGCTACACCCATTTGGTGTTTGGAATCAAAATGAATGAAAATTACTACGTGAAAGAAATCGAATTGGGATATTGATCTTCCCCACTTGATTCTGAACACACTGAACACAAACGAGAATTGGAATATCCTTGCACGAGTGAGTCAGTGTTTGAAACAAGATATTTTACCTGTCCAAGACAACTTACAAATGTGACAGGCAAGTCAAATTGCCATGCCCATTGTCCAAATTTTACATGCATTTTAATTGGTACAAGTTGTATCTGACCAAAGTTACCAGTCTTGGGACAAGCAAAAAATTTTCCTTGCTCCTTGTAACTGAACGATTTCTTCATTCGCACCTTTTTAAAGTGCTTAAATTCCACTTTGCTACTTTCAAACATTTTTCATTTAATCTGCTTGCAGCATAATATCTTAAGCAGAGTAAACTGCAATTTGTTATCCATATCTTATGAAATTTACTCCATGGCCCTATGACAGTCCAGAAGCCAACCAGGATGGCGTACTTACCAGTGTGTTACCAAGTCTGGGGATGAGTCCCTGGGCGGCAGCTTTCACCCAGTATTCAAGTACTGGAAAGGAAAGTGACATAATACCATAATGTAGACCATATATTTTAGTGTTTAATCTGCAGACACCTACTGCCAATATACATGTATGTCCACATGAATTGCTGTCTGAGTCCAGTATCTTTTATTTGCCATCAAAAACTATACAAGTGACTACAAGCAAAAACTATACAAGTGACTACAAGCGGGCACCAGCCTTCTAGGCTGCACTGTGTGCACTCAGTACCCTCTCATTATGCTCAAGCTGTTGACTCAGTCCCCAAGTAAAGCTGTTTACTCCGTCCCCAAGTAAAGCTAAGTCTCACAAGTAAAACTGTTGACTCAGTCCCCAAGTAAAGCTCTTGACTCAGTCCCCAGGTTAAGCTCTTGACTCAGTCCCCAAATAAAGCTGTTGATTTGGTCCTCAAGTAAAGCTGTTGACTCAGTTCCCAAGTAAAGTTGTTAACTTGCTCCTCAAGTAAAGCGATTGACTCGGTGCCCAAAGTATTAAAGATGCTAAACGCTATTTTCCCCTTTCCCTTTTCAATTATAATCAAAAGTACCCGGATAGCTAGCCAGGTCATGCAAGGAATGATCAGGGTTTCCTCCAGGCTTAAAACTTTAGGGCATGCAAAAAGTTTTGAAATAAAATTTAAAGGAAGTAAAACTTGTTGACAGGGCAATGGTAGACCTTGCCAAACAGCAAATTTTGAAGTTCATAAAATCTGAAGCAACAATTTTAGGGTACACAGGCATACTGTCAGAAAATTTTCGGGTGCAAAATTTTACCCATTTAACCCTCTGGCAGAAATCCTGATGATGACAACTAAACTCAGTCTTAAATCATATGGTGGAAGGGGTTAACTCTAGGTTATGACATGCATGTGGAAGGATGACAGTGAACTCAGTCCTAAATTTATAGTGGGAAGGGTTAACAGTATGTCGTAACACAGATGGGTGACAACTATAAATGTGGTCTTCAATGCATGGTGGGAAGGATTAACTCTAGGTGGTACCCAGGAGAGTTGACAATTAATGCAGTCTTAAATCCATGGCGGAAAGGATTAATGTAGGCCATAAAAAGGAAGGATGACAATAACCTCAGTCTTAGATACAGGGTGGTCAAGGTTTAACAAAGAATGATGACCACTGACTCAGCCCTGAGAGCATGACGGGAAGGGTTGATTCATTCTTTTGCTTTTTATGACCACCCTAACGAGGACATCATAAACAGTAACATCATACTCTGTTGTAATCACGAAATGAAAGCAATGAATAATTAAACTGAATGTTCATTCCCTTTGTGGTCATATTACCCTGTACTTGCAGCTGGGTCACACAAGGCTTACATGAATTTCAATTCTGATTTTTTTTTTTTTTTTTGGGGGGGGGGAGGGGGGTGTGGTGGAGGGAACTCCTTGTACATAAAACTCAGAAGCTAAATTGTGATTTACGGCAGTCTGACCATCATGTCCAATCATCCAGCAGGGTTTTTCCTACTATGTAAGCCTAAAACCTTGACTCAATTTACTCTTTAAGTGCCAATCACATCTTATGTCGATCTACTTAAGTCAAACAAGTCCAAATTATCATCAGGATCTCAGATTCGTATTCCTTATAAAAAGACCTTTCATTCAAGTACCAGTATGCCTATAGTCCCACAGAGAATATCCAGGTCAACAGCTTTTCTTGGTACTTATTGCGCCCAACGCGTGTCAAGAAAAGCTGTTGACTCAGTCCAAAATTTAGCATTGAAAGGGTTTATTTATTTGACACATTACTGTATAGATGCACTGGACCCATGTTAATGGATATATAGATACATGATGAACATGTATTTTGCTGTGACAGCAATCAATGAATATCTAGCCATTTTTACTTCCCAATCAGTATATGTAGCTCTTTATTTCACATATTTTAAAAAGGAGTTTTGAATTTTGATTGTATAGCAAATGTTAAGCCAATTTTCTAACGCATCTGCCTGATCCACCATTTTAAGCTTTAAATTCATACATCCTATACCAGAACAGTAAATGCCTTAATTAACCCTTTCCCCCTTCAATTAAGACTGAGTCACCAGCTTTCCTTGGCATGGGTGGGCATAAAGTGCCCAACCCATGCCAAGGAAAGCTGTTGACCTGGGGCATGTCATCTTGATAAGTCTCGTGTACATTTCTCAGCCAAATTGTTTTTCATAGCTGTGGAAATTAGTTGAAAACACTGAAGCAGACGACATTTGACCACCAGCCGGTTTTGGCCGGTTTGAGGGGGAAAGGGTTAATAAAAGATATCTGTACTGCATTCATGACAAGAGAACCCTCCAAGGGAGTTGGGAGAACCACCTCACTAACTGATAATATTTATACAGTTGTATATCCACACTGTTTTTTACACATTGTCAATCTTTATGAAGAAGTGTTGCAACAACAATGCCATAAAGGATAGATGGCCACAATATTTGCTAATGTACTTGTTCTGCATATATTCCAATACATGCCGTCATTAACTGACAGTATCTCCACAAATATTACAAGGGTGGTGTGAACAGATCGTCCTCAGCCGACCTTGACATTCAACCCGCAAGTCCTGCTCTGGTCTAGGGGATCAGGATTTCCGACAGGAAATAAAGTGTGAGTTTGGAATCCCCATTGACTTTCATGGTTATCAATAGGAATGCATGCATTAACCCTTAAAGTGATAAATTAAGATTGAGTCAACAGCTTTCCTCGGGACACTTTGCGCGCAATGTGCGCAAAGTGTCCCGAGGAAAGCTGTTGACTAAGACTACTTTTTGCTTCAGACAGGGCTTGCTGGTATTTGAATGAAAGGTATCTTCAAGAGGAATTTGACTCTTTTAACCATTATATGTTTAATGGTAATGAGAAAGCAACTATAGCAGTGATTAGCACTTTAAGGGTTAAGGATGACCATCTGGTTCAGTACTTTTTTGAGGGTGCTTGTAAAGATTGTATCACAAAACAATCATTATGCATAAAAACTGCCACAAACTATACATTTTTGGAAAGCTAACCAATACAGATTCATTTTCTCCCAAAAACTGAAAAAGTGTGTCTCAGTTTGTGTGATTTATGTTCTGCTACAGTGCTATTCATGTTGACTTTGACTCATTCTCCTGACAAAACTACACTTGTTAATGAAAATCTGAGCCACACTTTTTCAGTTTACATTGTTACAAACAATTTGCCACAAATTTGATGTCTTTACATCAGAAAACAAAAAAGTTGAATCCAAGTTTTTTCAAGGTTCTTTGAAAAAGAGGAAAGCACTTGGTATGATTGCTGTGAAAAAAATGGACAATAAAGAAACACACAGGACAACAAAAGTTCATTAAAAAAAACAGAAAAAAGTCGTAGAATTACCTGTTGCATAAACTAACGTCTGAAGGTCCCCAGAAGTGTCACTTCACAATTTCAAAGCAACTGGCTGCATGGTTTTGGACAAGGAAATTAAAAAGTTTCGACTCTGAAATAAAATTCTCCAAAAGTCTGGAAATCATTAGAGTGTGACGCCTTGAACAAACTTGACAGAAACCCACCCCAGGTACCTGTTCACCAAGTTAGAAGTGAATCTGGTTGATGGTTGTGGAAGAAGAAGTCAAAAATATGAATTTTCATTGTAATACCCATCGACTAATATAGTAATCAATAAGAATGTATGCATTAACCGGCACATACCCAAACTGAAAAAATTGTTAAAAATCATCACCTGGTGAACAACTTTTTTTAACCCTTCCACCAGCTACATTTGCACCAACTTCCAGCACAATCTGAGTGATACATGTAGTTTTACAGGAATCAAAAATAGCTTGAACACAAAGATTCATAAATTTAAAAAAAAAAGAAGAAGAAAAATCATAGCTCCACCTCTTGGACAAATAAAGGTCTGCAGGTCCCCAGAAGTGCATGTATGCAATTTTGACACAATTGGCTTGGCAGATTTAGGGAAGTTATTATTGACTAAATTTAGTCAAAAATTGTACAAAAAAATTTATACAATATCCAAAACTCACTGGAGCATGACCATTTAAACAAATTTGGTAGAGACCAACCCAAAGTATATTTCTACCTATTTTGAAGTGAATCTGGCACGTTTTTGGAGAAGTGGAAAATGTGAATTGCGGCAACGGACGGACGACAAATGCCTAGTCAGAACATAAGCTCAGCTGGCTAACAAGTCAACTGAACTAAAAACACACAAAAACTGAGTGGTTTCAGAAAAAAAAATTTTGAAGGTTTTGCCAAAAAAATTAACGTAAAATTCATAAAAAATCCAAAAATTACTGGAACATGCCCAAGAACAGCTCATTTCTGGCCACAGGTTAAAATGCTATTTCAAATATACATCTCATGTAAAATTTTAATTGAAGACATTAATAACCAGATATAAATATATGATAAAGATTACCATTGGGTTAACAGAATACTGACATTCTGTTATTTTATTTTTTTCAAACTTTCTGTATTGCATGTTATGAAAAACTTCTTGATTTATATGTATTGTCTAAAAGAGAGCTAGATTTTATGGAATTAACCCTTAAAGTGCTAATCACGGCTATAGCCGTTTTTCCTTGCTTTTAAACATATAATGATTAAAAGATTCAAATTCCTCATGAAGATATCTTTCATTCAAATACCAGCAAGCCTGGTCTAAGCAAAAAGTTGTCTTTGTCAACAGCTTTCCTTGGGGCACTTTGCACGCAAAGTGCCTCAAGGAGAGTTGTTGACTCAGTCTTAAATCAGCGCTTTAAGGGTTAAAATGATGGAGAAAATCGATTACAAGTTTCAATTGAAACTAGCTAAGTTTGTATATATGTTTTGACACATTACCTTAGTCTGCTGATAAGGTGATGATGGTGGAAGGTAGAATGGGAAAATAAACAGTATGGCAGGAAAACTTCCATCTATATTCCATAAATAAATAGGAACTTTATCTTTTGTGTATTTGTAATAAAAATTTAATTCATGCTATAATGGTTCAGAAGGTCAGACAGCGTTAAAATACGGAGTTTCTTCAAAAGAAGTTTGCAGAAGACCTGGCCAATGGTTTTTGAAAAGGTGAAACTGTTGATGGGCAATAACAGAATCTTGAACTGTAAGAAAAGTTCGGTTGATTTGTGCCAAAAGTTCCAGCACACATCATGCTGACCAAAAAAAAAAAAAAAAACGCCTCATTTTGCAACTCTGAGGAAACAAGAATTTGATGGAGAACATATTCCATAACACCCCCTGGTGGCATTCTGACAAGTAACACTCCAACTCTCTTCTAGTTCTTTTAGGCTTGGGCAGTGTTTTCCTGCATAACCTGATAAGTCACTCGCTGCCAGCACGGCCAAAACGATCCCCAGGAAGTGATAATCCAGATGGTAGAACATGGAAGGCACACACGTGATGTTGGCTATCTGAATTAAAGCCCTGTTTGAGTGTGGCACATGTTCATTGGCGGGAATTTTTTAGAACAAAAACACAAGTGTTGAAGGTGACTGATTGGTATGTTATGACGCATCTTACCTTCATGATGTTCTTCAACCACCACAATTGGTACTCTGCCCTGCAGTCGTATCCACCAGCACACTGCCCCTACCACTACCAACAACAGCACCAGGTAGTGATAACAACTCCATCGTCGTCTAAGCCGCCAGCGGAGACAAAGACGACCTAAGCTGGCCATGTCTAAACCATGTCACTTGTAGCATGTGTGGTATTCATGCTGAAAAGGTGAAGCAGGATACACTTAAGGTTATGTCTAGACCTATGTGTATGTAAGCCACATCATTTTTCGTGCTATCTAAAAGTGTGCTAATGACAAGTGTTCAATGGATCTTGTTCATGATTTTCTAAGGGTCACACGTCAGCCTACGTGCAGATGTGAAGCAAATAAATATACATGTACGCAAAAGCTGAACTAAAATATATATGCTCAAAACATACACACACACATAAAAAGTGAATAAATAATATATATACTCAAGAGAAATCATTCTTTCTTATGACTGAATGTGCCATTTTGTTCCACTACTGCAAGTGATTAAAATTTAGGGCAGAAATAGCAGGCACTCATGTGTTTTTGGTTGAGAGATGCACAAAATAAACAAAATACAGACATGTCAGAGTAAAATGACTCAACAACCTTTCAGAATTTAATCCTGTATCCAATCAATTTGCATATCAATGGGCAGGTACATTATGCACGACACAGAAGACACAATATAACATAAAATGTTCTGCTGAATATGAGAAACTCAGTCTCATTCGTATTTTCCGTTTGATTGAACAACAAAACAATTTATTGACATTTTCTCTGGCTCCTCTCCATTCAGTGCATAAAAATTAAATTTGCTGCCCACATGCGACAACAGCAAAGTACATACATAGCTCATGGCCCTTGAAGTTTGACATGGTACAATGCAAGCTGCACAACGGTCACGTTTGGTGAATGCAAGTATAGCCATGGATGTTTTTGAACCATACTTATATCCACAATCCCAATGACATTTATTTCTACAATACAAGCAATTATACAATCAAAGTTCATTAAATTTCTTTCTGGGGTTGTGTATACATGTACACAAACAGATCCTCCTTAAAGATAAGCCTTGAAGCTGAGCACAGATTATCTGTATAATTATACTGGCATTCTTTTAAAAGCATTAAAAGCTGGTTTTGTGCAGCTGTTAATAGTGTTCATCATGGTATTGTTGTTGGAAAATGTGGCTTAAACTTCCACCAAAAAAAAAAAAAGAATACAATCTGAATGCACAATTTCTAAGTAAGTTTGGTTACTATAAAAAGAAGCCAATTTATGGCATCAAACATACATATAATCTGATTTAACAAATTTAATATGACGCTTCCAACTCAGGCATTGATTGAGTGGGTGGCAATGAGGGGTTAAAGAGTCAGACATGGCAAGTGGAAAGCTCCTCTGTGTCTGTGGTACTGTTTTGTTTTAACCCATTCACAGTTTATGCTTCTTCAACACATCATGGGAGTGTGTTCCCATGATTTATGACCCATTCAGAGAAGAAATGCATTTGACAGAATTTAACCCTTTCCCCTTTAAACTGGCCAAAGCTGGCAGGTGGTCTAATGTCATCTGCTTTAGGGTTTTCACTAATTTCAACAGTATAAATGAGAAACCACTTGACTGCGAATTGTTCATGAGACCTATCAAGCTCAGAGGCTCCAGGTCTACAGTTTTTCTTGGCATGGGTTGGGCATCAAGTGTCCAAGCCATGCCAAGGAAAACTCTTGACTCCTGTGTTAATTCAAGGGGGAAAGGGTTAAACTAGAGTGTCATGTTGGCAGCTTTGGTTTATGCAGGGATCATACAGGTTGGCAAATATCAAATTTATGGAGTTTTCCAGGACTTTTTTCAAGACCTTATTTTCATAATTCAAGGACTCGTCTGGTTATTGTTCCATTTATTGCTGTATTATATCTTAACTCTTTAAGTGCCAAATTTTGGACTGAGCCAACAGCTTTTCTCGGCACGCAATGGGTGCAATGTGCCTAATGTGCACTGAGAAAAGCTGCTGACCTGGGATATTCTTTCTGGAACTATAGTCATGCTGTTACTTGAATGAAAAGTCTTTTAACGAGGAATACGAATCTGGGATCCTAATGATAATTCAGACTAGTTTGACTTAAGTAGATCAACTTAAGACATGATTGGCACTGAAAGAGTTGCTGCATCCCAGAAATTATTACGGTCAGGTTCAATTCTATTCACATGTGATGAGAATTTATTTTTTATTGCTATTGCCATGTCTTCCCACTTGGTATCACAGCTTTAACTCTTTCAGTGCCAAAGTTGTGCAACAAAGGTCACCCTACTTAAAATAAACTGCTCTGAATTATATCAAGGGTGCTGGATTCATGTTCCTTGTAAAAAGGAGCAAATATGAATAGGCAAGACAGAATGTAAACAACAATTCAATCTTCCAAAGGCATATTCTAAGTCTGACTGGTTTCGAGGCAAGTAAACGCATCAGAGACTTAAGTTCACGGCCCCCTGTTCTTGCTTACACACCAGGGAACGACATTCATGTTGGCAACATAAATGTAAGCTTTTACTTTCGTTGAAGGGCTTTAAACATGAATGGAACAGTGTAATTGGCTATCCTGGCCCCGAACACATGAATCTGGCCTCTTGTTAGGCAAGAAAAAATGAAGAGTGCCAATATGTCAGGTTTTTGAAGAAACTGGAAAACATACAAGGTTTTTTTTTAATTTAAGAGAAGATGTATCCACTGATAGCTTACGTGTAACTCTCAAATCATAATAGTTTGGGAGCTGTTGTTTCACAAATTGTAGGTTTCATGAGTACAGACATTGTCATGGGGTAGATGAACTTGGAAGTTTTAAGCATCATACTGAACAAATAGTTCATCTACCCATGACATTAAGACCAAATGGTTCTGTGATACGCAGCTGGTGTATCCAGAAGGATTCTCTGGAGAGTCTCAGCTTCATGTGGAGTCTTCTCTAAGGCCGGAGGTGTCAGTGTATGTTCCAAGATTTGAATAGTCGAATTGGGAGATTCATGGTGGGGGCAAAAAGTGTCTCCCTAATGGTTGGGTTGGTCTTTTCTCGTTAGTTAAATTAATAGAAATGCTGCCGCATTCTATCCATCAGGGTACAGCCCGTCTGGCCGATGTATTTTTTTTTGCCACACCTTGCATGTGAGGAGGTAAATCTTGTGTTTGCATGATCCTTCAACAGGGGCCTTGTACGAGCTCCCTGTTTGGGACAGTGGTATTGGTGACAGTGCCCCTGGTGTCCATCTTGGGGCAGTATCTGCAGCTTTGAGTGTTGCAGGAGTTACTGTCTGATATATCAGTGATTGCGTGGTACAGTCGCTTGGGGCAGTGGGTATCTGAGTCTAGATTTCATTTGGTCATCTTTGAGTTTCCCAGTACGTTTGAAACCTAGCATCACCTGCTTTTTTTCCTGCGCTGATGCACTTCTGGCCGCTTGTATAGCGCTCCAGTTCTTTTGAACAATTTCTTTCAAAGGTGGCAATATTGGCTGGATTGTAAGTGGCAATGAGGAACAGCTTATCCGTTTCCTCCAACAGTGCTGGCCTGGTTGGTGACAGGACCAAGTCCCTGTCAAGGAGGTGCACTTTGTTGAGTGCTTCCCTCAGGACACAGAATGGATAGCCAAGAGCTCTGAAATAGCTTAGGATGTTTTGAGTCTCAAAGTCAATTGACTGCAGGGGCCACCTTGTTTGCAATGTGGGCAGACCTACAGTGTAGATACATATCATGTGTATCTGCTGGTTTGGTGTATGGGTAAATGTACGCCTTCCTATCATTTACCACCTTGACTGTCATATCAAAAAAGGGAATCTCTGTAGAAGAGTAGTCTGCAGAGAATTTAATGGTGCAGTGGCAGGCATTTAGGCGAGTTATAAACTCTAACAAGTGTTCCTCATCAAATTTCTATACATGTACAGAAAATGTCATCTATGTGCCTCCTCCAAACCATTGGTTGTAGAGGAAATTTAAGTGGCTTGTTTTGTTCTAGTTCCGACACGAACATGCTGGCAAAGGTCGGGGCCACTTGGGTGCCCATAGCTGTGCCACTATATAGTCTTCCCCGTTGAATTTGAAGTTGTTGCATTTCAGGACTAATCTCAATAGCTGGATTAGTTCTGCTGCGCTCTGCTTTTTAGATCTGTCTCTATTGTGCAATAGAGCCCTTGCTGTGCAACGTAGTCCTTCTTCTTTTGGTATATCTGTATACAGCGAGTTGACGTCAAGTGTTATTTTCTGAAGAAGGGCATTTTCTGGTAACAGAGGTAGCGATTCGATTCTTTTGACAAAGTCACTAGTAGTATCCTTGATGTAACTGGGGCTGTTAAACGCAATGGGACGGAGAATAAATTCTACCTGTCACGAAATTCTTTCTGTGGGACACTCATTGGCACTTAATATGGGTCCCACAGGTGAGGGGGGAGACTACGTTTGTGTATCCTTGGGAGTGCTCAGATAGAAGCATGGTACCCTTGGTTCTTTTACGTGCAATAACTTGTACGTTTGTTTAGCAATGCTCTTATTTCGTTCTTGTAAAAAGACCTTTCATTCAAGTACCAGCATGCCTCTAGTGACAAAGAAGATAATAGTCCAGGTCAACAGCTTTCCTTGATGTGATTTCTGGGCATTGTGCCAAACATGTGCCAAGGAAGGCAGTTGACTAAGTCCAAAATGTGGCACTGAATGAATTAACACACAGATGAATACATGTACATGTAGGATGACACCATTAAGTGAATGAGAGGCTAGTCTCCAAAGTACGGGTGCTACTCTCGCCAGTTTTTGTGGCTGTCAGTTTTGGTGGTGGTTTAGCGATTTCAGTCAATGTCCAACTACTCAGTTATTTCATTCAATATTTGGCTAGTAATTTGGAAGCATGCATGGCATTTATTGTTGTTGTTTTGATTAGGTTTTATACATCTGACACCATAGCAATATTGTAAATTGGTACCACAAAAACTGTGAATGTGAATTTTGATGCCCTGAAGACAAGCAGACACAATAATATTCTTACTCATGTTAATTTGACACAATTTGTAACCATAACTTTGAAAGGTTTGTCTCTGACCTGTTCCTTGTCCTTGCTGTAGGATTTGAGGCAGCACATCTGCAGAACTTAGTCTAGTATTGGTGTTGTTACATAATTGACTCCTGGGGAAAAAAAAAGATGCCCCCCCCCCGTTCAACATTATGCACGTGTTATGAGGATGTGTGCGGGGAGTCTGTTTTCTTTATTACACCATCGCTTTTCACATCTCTTTAGGGAGGAAATGGTGGTCCTTCAAAGGACCTTTTTGGTTGTTGTTGTTGGGAGGCTGCATGCATTAGTAGCTGGTGTGATCACCACGCTTCTGTAAGCAAGCTTGGATTTGCCTTGGCATGCTCTTTGTCAGCTTGGTGATCTCAGTCTGGCAACCTCCCGCCGGGAAAGGCAGCCCCCAACATCCCAATGATTCTACCCCTGTCAAATTCAGACAGTTGTCACTGACCTGTACGAGGTGGCGTTATGGAATCACATTGATCCCAGTGGTGCCATGGCCCCCTTATAAAGCCTATAGGCACCCCAATACCAGACATACTTTTTGCACCTCTCTGACTGTTGTCTAGTTTTCAGGACATTTTTTATGCATGTGGCTGCTCACGCCTACCATAAGCTTTTCTAGTAATGTTACATAATATTCCATGTGACACCCATATTTTTCATATAAAGGCACATTTAGAGTGACCCACGTTGAACCAATGGAGGCTGGCACCCCCCACCCCCACCCCCCCCCCCCCCCCCCATAAGGGTATGACCCTGAACAATGAAATTACACAAGGCCAGGGCAGGCAAACATTAAAAATGTTTATCTAAATATGTCGTGTCATGACATACAACTCGGAACATGTGCTTTTGTTGTTGTTCACGTACCCATTCTTTGACTCTGCACAACTTTTTAACCTGATGAAATTTCGAAATTGCTTAAGTAATCTTGATATTCTTGAAATTGTCCATTGTATTCTTGAAATTGTCCACGAACCAATGGCCACACCTGAAAGCCTTAATTCTAATCTTATACAAATTCATCGTTGGGGCAAGCTCTGGAAGATGACATTTAATGCCATAAAATCCATCTCAATGACCTTCTCATCTAAACGACATCAGCCAGATCATCCTCCTCTTCTTCTTGGAAACACACTGATACCTGAGGCTACTCTACATACACATCTTCGGGTTACACCCTCAAGTAATTTGTCATGGCACCTGCATATAACATGCATTGTTAATAAAGCCAGCCAACGGCTTGCTCTTTTACGCAGACTCAAATATAAACTCTCCCGCCAGACACTCATACAGTTGTATAGTACAATGATCCGTCCTATCCTCGAATATGGGTGTGTCCTGTTTGACAATTGCACTGAAAACCTGTCAAAATTTATAGAAGCTGTGTAGTATGAGGCAGCCAAGATCTGCCTTGGCGCAACTAGATACACTCCACGTGTCTTACTTCTCGAAGAGCTTGAATGGCAAACTCTGGCAAATCGGAGAAAATTCTTTAAACTTATTTAAAATGTATAATAGGTTGACTCCACAATACCTACATGATCTCATTCCTCGTGACATTGCATTCACTACTGGGCGTCTATTGAGAAATCGTACAGAATTAAGCCAAATTAGGTTCACCACCAATCGCTTCGGTGATTCATTTCTCCCGTCTGCTATCAAATTATGGAATAACCTCCCGGTTGATGCTCGCCACACCGATTCCCTGCTGCAGTTTAAATGTATTACTTTTTAAATGTCGACAAAAAGCCCACATACTTTAAACATGGAAACATGGAAGTCGTTTCCTAAACATATGCCACACCCAGCTATGTCTTAACTTTTCTGTTTTAAATGCCCATCTATATCATGTCAATATCCTTCCAGCCTCAACGTGTGCATGCTTTCATCCTACTGATGATGTGAAACATTACCTTTTGTTCTGTCCCAAGTTCACTGTGCAAAGGGTCCGTCTACTTGAACACTGTGTGTCACTTACTCGCGTCAGGTGTTAATCCGACTTCAATAGCTCAGTGCTCTAGTGACATTTTACTACATATTCTCTTGAAAGGCAGTGAGGATTTGCCAGACACTGATAATGTATTCATCTTTGAGGCTGTTCAGACATTCTTATCAGAATCTAGACGTTTTATTTATTAATTTAGTATATGATCTTATTATAAGTCTCCATTATTTTGGCATCAATTGTATTATTCATGTACAAGCCGTGAATTCAGTCTTCTGTTCTGGTCCAGTGTGTATTGTTTATATTTCTGTGCATTCTCTTATGTACCGGAGAGCCTCCAGATTAGTCTTTGTGTACTATTAGGCAATCCTGACAAAATAAATAGGTTTATAATAATAATAATAATCAGAGACTGTATGACACAATTTCAAAATTGTGCAGATTGGAAGATTGGGTATAACAACTGCCGACAAACACACAAACAAACATTGCCATAATCGGCATAAGGCATACAGCTAACTTTGAATATGAACAAACTTCTCTGGTTGATATTGCGATTATGTTTTAGGGGCAAGGTCACCCTTTAGCATGGCAACTTCCTTTTTTCTCATTTTCAAATTTCATTATGTTTATGACAAACAGGTTTTTATGCCAATTTAATACGAAAATGTACAGCAGTATTAATTTAAACCCAAGGCCAGGCTTAATCAGTTAATGACAGTGCCAGTGGCTTCATCCCATTTCATAGACACAGTATAGGCACAGCACATTATCATAAACCTGACCCCCTTCTGTTTTTGTTGGTTCGTTTGATGCACAAAATTTTAGCCTTTAAATTAAATGCAGATTAATCATGGACCTATTAAGTTAACGTCAATATGTCCATGGCATGGGCCATGGCATGGATAGATAAAAAACATCTCACTGAAAGTCTGAATGAACGTCTGCGAGTCAATGACAATGCATTGATTATCATCAAATCCCAGAAGTACAGCAAACTATGACCTATTATCGCCCAAAGCTGTCAAAAATCGCACCAAAAGCTCCATATTGATGAAAGAAACTGACCATACTCACACCCCCTTGCTCCAGAATGTCAGCTTTGCCTTGCTGTCACACCAATGCCAGTATGATACACCGTTACGCTGGATGACCAAACGAGTTCACACGAAATATTCCTGATCATTGCGCTACCTGCCGTGCCGTGGCAGCAAGTCCTGCCATTGCCTTTAGTTTCAAAACTGGCCGACAGGGGCTTCGAAATAACAAGCAGACAGAGGCAGCCAGCCAGGCTGTATAACATTCTAACCTCAGCGCGTGTCAAACACTCAATGTGCAATTAATGATATGCAAGCCTGTGCACGGGGCAAGCGTTCACAGGTGATTCACGCCGTCGCGCGTCAATGTGTCTTAGGCAAGCAACCGTGGCTATTGAGTCTGTCCCGCATACGCCCAACTAAATTCAATTAAACTCAATGACTACATTTCATTCCACAGCCCATAAATACAATACACATTTCACAATATGATTTATAATATTAACAGTATAATAAGAAACTTTACAATGAATGGAAAAGTATCAATAATTTTTATTTGTTGATCTGTTCTTTCGCCATAAATTGTCGCATCTGACTGAGTGCGTCGTATATACTTTGTGATTGTTTCTCTGAATGCTGACTTCAACCTCTAATGTACTACATCATTTATAACCATTGAGCTATAATGATATAACATTATTTTTCTGCAGCTAACACCAAAGGGGAGATTTTTATACCACGACTTTTTATTTTGCTCCGTGTCCTGTTCTCTTATATACTCTTTTATGTTCTACAACACAGGATATTCTGGACACTTATCTCCTTTTTGATGACTCAACTAGCTTGTATATTTTCTACATCAATGCATAAAATTTGAGGTTTTCATTTCACATCGACGTAATCATGCTAATAAGAGTTGATGAGGGGGGAACGGGATACTTGAGCATTTACACACGAATTATAAAATACATATAGTATACAGCCTATATTATATTAGGTGTACTCAATCATAAGTGCAACTGGTTGCTAACAAATTGAAAAAATGCAACGCTATTTAAAAAAACAAAAAAACAAACAAACAAAACAAAACAAAAATTTATTCGTGTCCCGTTTCATCCCATGGTTCGGGGGTGAAACGGGACACAGGCGCTCACTGTAAAATGGGTCGGGGAGCGTGGGTCAAGAGTGGTTTTATTTAAGATTCTTCATGTCAAATTTAGGTTTTACATGAATTATGACATTATTTCAGAACTCACTGATGTACTTTGCCACGTTTGGGAAATACTAACTCAATTTTTCAGGTTTACCATATATGCTAACAAGGGGAGCCTTTGAAACACCAATAAGCCCATGCGACAACTAACACAAGTTTTGCTGAGGTGGATGAGATTTATTTTCTATTACGCAAGACGAGAGTTTCCAGAAAAAAAGTCTTAGAATACATTTAAACAAAGATTTAGAGACAAAGTATTTGCATATACACAATAAATACATTCCAACCGTAAGCGAGCCTGTATCCTGGCCTTCAAATGACAAAATTAAAAGTATTGAAGCATTTGACTAATTGATATATATTTTGTTTTAAGTGTGAAGGAAAATGAAATTACTTCAATTCGAGTCAACTTCTGGTTGGGGGTGGGGAAGCTATATGGATAATCTTGCGAAAACTGTGTTTCTTAATATTTCATTTAGGCCTCATTTTCCATGGCATGGCTCCCCGTATTGAAACAAAGATAAGACGTTTCGCGAGTTAAAACTTTCCCAAATTACGAAATGTAAGTTGTTATATTTTCAGATTACGTCCCAGTCTGGGAAATTTAAGAATTTGCAATCAATTTTCATTTCTCTTGTCCCCCCAACAATTTTCATAAGAATCTATATTCAAATGCAAGCAACAATCCTGAAACGGTTTCTGTTTAATAAGTGTTTTAGTACTATAATGGCGAAACTTTGAGTTCAACATTTAGACCATACTCGCAAAAATGGCTTCGATCGAACTTTGTAACGTCAACGTGGTAACTGCAAGTCTTTGAGCTGATGCACATTCCTGTTAAATGTTGACACAAACATTAACTGGTATCGGTAAATGTACTTTCACCGTCATATTGTGTATAGTCTATTTGGGATCTAAGGGGTCTAAATATTGTGGCTTCCGCGAATTAACAAGTGTATCCAGATCCATTTTCACATCTTGTACGGGACACCCAAGTTATTTGCCATTATTTTGGCACTCGGTGTATTGTTAAGCACTTTGTGGATGCTTAAGACTGAAAAATAAAGTTATTTTGTCCACATGGACCGTGTGATTCCTTGTACTGCCTTTAGTATTAAATAATGTATTGAATGCCAAACCATGCATATAGAGCCAAAAACAAAAACAAAAAACAAAAAACAAATCAAAAAGAAACTATAAAGTTAATGATAATTTTACTAGTACTGTATATACTCCCAGCTGGACTTCTGAGTCAGAATTCGAGTTCGTTAGTAACTTACGATATCTAGATACAAATGTGTACATCTACGTTTTTGCTGCTTTATCAATTTTGGTGTAGCTTGATGAAAGTATATATGTTGAAGTTGTAAAGTCTGGCTCTATCAATTGGTGCACATGCAGATCAACGTGATATTGTGCAAATTGAACAAATATGCCAATATAAAAGACCTAGATATAGGTCTAGGAGGACACGTATTTTAAATTTATCTATTTCCTGGTAAAATCTAGTATAAATTAAGTTATAAAAATGACGCTTTTTTGTTCCAAAGACCATGAACCCAACATGTGTCCTCCAAATTGTCCCTATTAGGACCATATTGGTCTATGTCTTCAATTTTGAAAAATAAAGTTTTTGGATAAGAACAAATTCAGGAACTCTGTTAAGATTCATAGCGGTTTGAAGACATGGACCTTGTTTTTCCTGTTTTTCCGTATGGTGCTCTTCTTAAATACACCAAATAAAAAAGATTGGATGCTAAACAAGTTAACCAATAGGCCTATTTCATTAGTACAATAAAATTGTTATGCACACAAATTTATCAAGTACTTTCTAGACAGGATAGGCCTACTTAAAGAAAAAAATAAATAAAAATGAACGAATGTGCATTCGCCTTGATAATGTTGTGGCATTTAGGCATAATAAGTTCATGAACAATATGGACACAAGTATTAATATGCAATGCAGAACGACCCTTTATTCAACTTCAAGCAGCGGTACCCCGATAGCTTTCAATAGCAAGTGCGCAAGACAAGTGTTATTAAAGACTAGTGATGAATCAATTTACATTAAATTTGCAAAATTTGCTGACTTACTGAGCAATGTACTTCGCAAGAGCTGCTGCAAAATAACTGTCAATTCGCTGCCGCCGACCAGACATTCGTCCTGTTTGCGCCATGATGATGTCTTACTGATAAGTTATGCGACTTTCGATACTTAAAGATTGACCTAGTTTTATTGCTTACATAATACGCTTGCGTTTTCTTATTGTATCATGTGAATAAACTTTATTAACTGCATCAAATTACAAATATGATATTATGTTAATACAACACATATAAATAGAAAACACAAGTTACAAGAACACACAAAAAAAAAACAACCAAAAACTCATATCACACAATATACCCACAAATCACATTACACACAAGACAGAAGAAAGAAAATAATACAAATACCGTTGCAACACAACAAAACAATAAATTACCATAGATATATTCGAGAGCCATATCAGTGTACATACTTGTGGATGTTTACACAGGGTACATAGTCTAAAGAATAGAGGGGAAAAGAGAGGGGGAATGTACATATTCACAATGTTCCCCTCTTATTCAGTGTCTCCGAGAAATATTTGTTAACTATTGTAATTTTTTCCACATCGTCTAGCCTAATAATGAATATGAATTTGTCGTAGTCATCTAAATTATCAAATATTGGGAAAATATCGTTTAGTGCACCATATATATTTCTTCTTTCCTTTTCATATTTTCTACAAGCGCTTATAAAGTGATATTCGTCTTCTAGTATATTACAAGTATCGCATAATCGTTCCTCTAAAGGCATTTTGTGTGGTCTTTTGTGTCTACCAGTTTCGATTTTCAAATTGTGTGCACTTATTCTTAAACGTGTAATATCTTTCCTTAAAGCATAATCTCGAATCACTAATAAATATTTCTCTAACTCAAATGTTTCTTTAAATTTAGCATAGGTACGTAGTTTTTTGTCTGGAGCTGAATTGCCTTTCATTGCTTCTTGCCACTAAAGGATAAATCGTCTTTTAATTCTTTTGACAAAAATCGGAGTAGGGAAAAATTGGTGCGCGAACATATTATTATGATTTACACACATCATGTAATGATGTATGTAAATCATAATAATATAAGGGTCACCTCACCTTAACATGTTTTGATATTGTATATATGTATTGTATGTATGTTTTTCTGGGCCCCACGCAAGAACAGACTTGGTCTGAGTTGGGTCACCCAGAATAAAGATATTCAATCATCATCATCATCATCATCATCATCATCATCATCATCATCATCATCATCATCATCATCATCATCATCATCATCATCATCATCATCATCATTACTTTTTAAACTGAATTAGCGATCTGACAAATCTATCGCTACTTTCAAAATGAAATGGACAAAAGTCACAACCGTATATTAATAAATGAAAAAATAAAGAGCATGAGTTACAATATTGCGTAGACTAAGCCTTTGATGTAGGCGTAATATTCACCCTGCATAGGCATACCTCTGTCTATGCAAACTTATGGCTCGTAACGGCCAAAATGCATATAACATCTTCTATGCAGCAAATAATGGAGTCTGACAGAGAAGATGACAGCACCTCTCAGAGAAAAACCCTCAAAAGGTAATATGTTTCAGTATTTTATCAGAACCATGTGAATTGAGTGACCAACAAATAAATTTATAAGTATTGATGCAAATTGCTGAAGTACATGGCACAATTATCTGTAACAAAAATCCCGGCAATCATGGTATATGCAAGCACTGTTAATATAAGGGACTCAAACTGATTTGTTTGTTAAAATGTATGGCCTAATGTAGCAAAATTTTCCTCTCTGGATGAAATATTTTGTATCCAGGTTGCTATGGACTGATTAAAGTAACAGAAAATGTGTTACATTGTAAGAAAAGTAGAATATTGCTGGGACAGAAATACCACGCCTAAAATGCAGAACCACAATTTGTGGCCACGCCTAAACTTGCAGTACATGAGGCATGCAAATACCATATATGTGCATTAGAAGTTGTATCAAACACTAGGTACTAAACTTTATTTATTTATATATTCTATACACAGTATTAATAAAACAGTTGTGTGTAAACCCTAAGGATGCATATGTTTTACTAATAAAAAGTGTTTCTAATATTTTACAATGCAAATCATTAGATTGATTTACTTCATTTACTTTAGACCAAGATACGGTCTCTCACTAATAAGAAGAAAGGGCATTAAAAAACACAGACTGCAGACTCAGGGAAAAACTAGGCCTACAGATGCTCTTCCTGCTGATACTCCAACTCCTGATGATCAGATACATTTTCACTGTAAAACTCCAGGCCTACACCCAAGAGGTCTCCAAGGTCCATAGTGCTTCAGACCTAAATAAAAAGAAATTATACATATATAATTAAAAGGTCTTCAAAACATTAATTCAATATCAGTTAAAATTTCAAGTGAGAGTTTTTTTCATCATCAGTAAAAACTCACTCTTTTTTTAATTGATAGGAAAATAAAAATATTTTGTCTGCCACTATTTGGTAGGGGAGTGGGATGCATTGGGATATTTTTTATTTATAAATTGCCAAAGATCTAATAAATAAACTGTTACCAAATATACATGTATCCACTACCATTTCTATATAACAGGCTTTGAAAGAGTTAATTAGATAAGACAGTGGAATCTTCCAATTAAAACCATCCAATAAACTATCAAAAACGGTCTTAATTGGAAAGTGGTCTTTATATGGGGTACATTTACACAAAGAATAAAATGGGACGGAAAGGTGGTTGCAATAGGGAGATTGGGTGGTTTTGGGAGGACAGTAGAATTGAGTGCATGGGCAAAATTTTAAATGCTTAATTTAATCTTAAATTTATCGCTTACTTTGTCCTGTTTTCATGTATCATCACGGTTGTATTGATAGGGTCAAAGGGTCAGAAAAGTTGAAAGGTTACTATTAATAGACATCAGTCTGGAGACACTGTCATACATGTATCATTGGAGCATTTTGCTGCCAATTTGCAGCGTTGGCCGTGGCCATGGATTTCACATGGAATCTGAATATTAGGCTGTGTTTTTGCCACTTTCATTCGCATGGATTATATTTTGCTGTGTGCTTACAAGTGTTTGGATAACAGGGGTGCATTTGCCTCTGTTTGGGTAGCAAGTTAGCCAACAATCAACATTAGATAAGATACTGAGGTATTTGTGACCTGAGGACAGCGACTGAGGGTTGGCATCAGACACAACTTGGCTATGGGGGGCATTAATTACAGCAATATGGATGCATGTTTCTTGTTAAAACTTATTCAGTTTAGTTAAGGAGACTTCCCTACACTCAACTGGGTAATTCATATTACTTTTACTAATGACCGAGATATTTAAAAGCTGTTTACTTACCACTTGCTGCTTTCCAAATGTTGTCTGTGCGGTTATCTTGTTGACTAGAACTTAGAAGGTGATGCCGCGATGCATTTTGAGATCAAGTAGCATAACCCCTCCCCCCCCCCCCCCCTAATATTTGCATAGACTGAGGTATGCCTGTACACCGTGATATTGGATTGTCATGCAAAGTCCTCTAGTTGATTTATCTGCGCATTTGTTCACGTGAGATGGGCGAGGCTAAAGCCTCGCCCATCTTACCCAGGTTATCGGACTGGCTGCGGCCCAATAGCTGATTTATCGTGACCATGCCACGATAAACCAGCAATTGGACCGCTGCCAATCCGATAGCTTGTCTATTTCCCGGCGCATCTCATGAACCACGCCCCTATCAATCAACTGTAGACCACGTATTGCAACCTCATTCCTGGGCACGTGCCGTCAATGACAGCAACAGACTGCAATCGGCCACATGCTTCAAATGTACGGTATCACAGTAGGCCTACGATAGTATCAGAACTGTGAAGAGAATCTTATCATTTTGTGAAGACGTACTTGCCCTATCGATATAAGTTATAACGCTGCTGTGTCAAATTGCGCCAGACCGAGCCTGGAAATTGTGGTGAAACGTAAAAAATGTCGGACAACATGTTGCTAGTATTAAAGAATTTCAACAGGGAAACTGAAGGTGAGCTAATCGATGCAGTTAAAATAATCTGCAGTTAGGTCTGTTCTTTCAGACAAAGCACTCTTTCCCAACAATTGCGCCTTCAACCTCAGCAAGTGACATTGACAATGATACATATGTAAAATAATGTCGGGAATTGTGTACTTTGTATCCATATTTTGCCGGTAATCGGATAACTACCATTGAACACGCTTGATGATTGAAAACAGTGTAACACGTTTGTTTACAAAAACAAAACAAGAAAAAAAAAGTTTGGGGAATCTTGTGGTTGCCTCTTCCAATTTATTTCCGATTTGTTACAATGATGCTATGTTCATGAATGAGCGTAGGGTTGGGTCACTTTGAGCACGTGCTCACCGCTGAATTAAAAATAGCTTTTGAAAAAGGCATTGTTTGTCTTGTACTTTTGACAGCTGTCAATCAGATAACGTGGCTCCACACAGCTCCGATATCCAAGATATTGGACGGTCTGGAGCACCGAACATCAAATGCTCTCCCAAGCATGGCTGTCTGTGTCATTATGTAATAGGCCTATAGGTTAAAAAAAAAACACACATTTTATACATTCATAAATTTTAAACTAACAAGGAGAGGAAAGTTAGATACAGCAAAAGGCAGAAATTCAAAAATTACCAAAATATCAACACGCATCCCCCAATACCAACATGAAGAAACACAATTCACTCCCGACTTGAGGCAGGCAGTCACCCATAAAATGCGACTGGTGGTTTTGAACCGGCTATCTCACACTTTGAAATATTCTTTGCTTCATTAGCATCAGATTTGGGGGGAGGGGTCTTTTTTTTACTTTCTTTTTTTCTTTTTTCTTTTTTTTTTTCTCGAATCATATGGGCCTAACCACTTAAAAGCCAAAATTTATCACTCGTGCCAAAGATAAACAGATATAAGGTAGGCCTGCCACTTTCATGTTTTCCTGACAGGGGCAGTCAGCTGAATTGAAAGCAAAAGAAGAAAATATGCTTCCATCGTTTTCGTGATATTTATGAATTAATTAAGCGGAATGAGATGTGACAGGATTATGGTTTATGTAAAGATCAATATATATATATATATATATATAAATATATATATGTATATAAATATATATATATATATATAAAACAGCTTTGAGAATGGTAAATTACGGATGACTTCGTTCTTAATTTGCAATACATCTTTTGCAGAATATACGAGCCAAATGAGCTCATGACACTGATTTTAGAACACCACACCCTGGCGCAGCATCGCTTGGCGGTGGGCCGCGGCGGTAGGCGTATAACTACGTAATGTATACGGGGACATTTACATTGAAAATTAAAACAAAACTAGAAAGGAAGATTTGCTTCAAAGCAAATCTGTCCGTGTGCCTTCCAAAGTTGTAAATATTGAATGGTACAACTTTTGTGCTTTGGTACTTCACATTCCATTAAGCTTATGGCTGGATGAAAATTTCTAAGTCCAAATAACCTTGACCTTTTACCTTTAACCTTTACAGGTTACATGTAAATTGGAAAAATGTACAGTGTTACAATACCCACAATTTAAGTCCAGCATGATTAAAATTGGATGGAAATTGGCCGAGTTATCGCTGAGTGAAACTTTCAAAGGTCCAGATGACATTGACCTTTGACCTTTGGAAGTGACATGTAATTTTCAAAATGTGCAGTGTTGCAATAGCTACAATTTGAGCCCAACATGATCAAAATTGAATAAAAATTGACCAAGTTATGGCTAGAAGAAAGCCACCATCAAAAGTGGTCTTTGACCTTAAAATGACCTTTGACCTTGAGATGACCTCTACTTGAAGTGAACCTTGACCTTTAAAATGATGTTTTGACCTAAAATTGGCCTTTGACCTTGACATGACCTTTGACCTTGATATTTGAAATGACCTTTGCCTTGCTATAATCGAACTCCTATACACTTGGAACTATATCTACTATAGATGTTGAAGATTTAAAACTTTAATTAGCCCTAATTTGCATAATTTTGAAAAGCATGACCTCTTATTATAAAAAGGCGAGACTTAAAACATGCGCAGTGTTACAATAGCTACAATTTGAGCCCAACTTGATCAAAATTGGATGAAAATTGACCAAGTTATGGCTGAAGAAAGCCACCATCGAAAGTGGCCTTTGACCTTAAAATGACCCTTAACCTTGAAATGACCTCTACCTGAAGTGGTCCTTGACCTTTAAAACGACATTTTGGCCTAAAACTGACCTTTGACCTTGACATTTTAGATGACCGTTGCCTTGATATGATCGAACTCCAATACACTCGAACTACATCTACTATAGTATATAAGATATTGAAGATTTAAAACTTTAATTAGTACTCATCTGCATAATTTTGAAAAGCATGACCTCTCATCATAAAAAGGCCAGACTTTATCTATAGAAGTATAATTGTGCCAAGTTTGGAGTTTCTGCGTATAGTACTTTTCAAATGAAATGTCGGACAAATTTGCCTGTAATGAAAGAAAGAAAGAAAGAAAGAATTCCTAGAAAAACAATATGTCTGTGTTGGCACACAGACAGAAATATTACAAAGCAAACAGTCGACAGATTAAACACGATACCACCAAATATAAAATGTTAGGTACTAAATCAAATATTGGATGGTGGTAGGGGCCTACGTATGGGAAAAGGTTGGCATGTGTCATATCCTGTTGTGTTGCACTTTGAGTGGCACATATAAACAATTTTTCCCAAAACACTTTGTGCTGGCAGCCTATCAGTTACCACCTAGATGGCAGCTTTATTGACACTCTAATTACAAGTGAAGCTGTCGCCCGGTATACATGTGTACTGGTGACAACTTGGTGGTAGACAGGAAACAGACAGACAATAAGCGGGATTTGGTCAAAACATTTGCCCCAAAAGTAAGAAAACTAAGATCACCGTTGAAAGTCACTTCCTGGTTGCGGTTGTTTCATGAATAAATTGTTGCCGGTTTGTTGGCAGTACGTTTGCTTTCAGCCAGTTCCTAGATATGGTTGTATACTTTATTATGATCTATTATAGCTAACAGACCTAGTCACTCACATGCAATAAAAGTGATTGGCCTATATAATTGCTGCAGTCAATTCTTATCTACACCGAGTTACAAATATTCATTATAATTTCTATGCAGACTAGGGACATTAATTGTCAATTCTCGTCTAGCTTATCACTACTCTATTCTAGACATGTCACCAGTCTACTGACAACTTGTCACCAATTTACTGTAACTTGGTGGTAGCCTTACACATTTTTTGTGGATAAATAATGCAATTGTATAGACTGGATAATTAAAAAAAAACAAACTTATGTCAACCTGGTTTTGCTCTTCCTGTTTGTGCTTGACACGTCATTCTTGTACCATACTTAGACATAGACGGAAAAAGATGTGATGATAAGAACAAAAGCAACTGACTTTGGGACCATCTTTTTTTAAAAAGTAGAAGTCAAGTATCTCATAGAAAACCCTGACAATATAATGTATTTTGAAGGTAAACGACACGATATATTGGCATGTTCAAAGTTTGGATGTATAAAAATAGCTTCTTCAATCTCTACGACAAAATTAAAGCCTAAAGAAACCTGATCACGAATGTTAACTTGTTATAAAGCCAACTGAGAGTAGGAATATTGTGATGTAAACAGAATGTAAATCAGAGTAGCAGAATAAAGCTATGATTAAATGAAATACAATGTTCTTATACCATTCCTTGAACCCTGAAGTCAGCCATCTCGGCCAAGTGTCAACTCCGTAATTCAACAGGGACAACATAGTGTCCTTACTTTGACATACAAGTTGTCAATATTTATAAAATTTCAATGCTTAAAATTGCATCATTTATTGTGCGTGGTATCGGGAGTAAACTGTTACAATTGTGCTGTTACTATATCAAAATTTTGAAACCAATCTTGAGAGGAAGCTGTATCATCAATGTAACACTTAGTATACAAAACGTTTGTCCACAGCTTATGCGGGAAGCCAGCACGAGCGAAGCTCGATCACCAACGGCATTGTTCACTTATTTCAATAATTGATTTAATCAGTAAAATTTTGACACATTTGTTACGTTATTAAACTTTTGTTGGTCGGTTTTCCCGAGCAAGCTCTCGGCATTATCTGTCGGCTTTTGGCTGGTTATGCCCGAATTTGTTTTATTTGTAATTAAAAAATGGTAAAAATATGCCTCAATTTGTAATAATTGTGGCCAAACGTAATTTTGTGGAATCTTGTTAGATTTTGCAGAAAAAGATAATAAATCAGGGGATTTAGTAACAATGTTATTAAATGCAATAAATTGCACAGAAGCATTTTTTCAGCGCAATGAAAGGTATTGTTTAGTCAATCCATATTAAGTTCTAAAAGATGGAGATTTTTTTTTCTTTTTTGAGATTTTACGAATTTCATAGGTTCAAAAATACAGCAAAATAACAGTTGGAAAAAGGTATTCTATGTTATTCCCTTTCTGCCTGCAACAACAGGAGGAGAGAATGGACAAAATGCGGGGATCAACAGATAAACTTGCCCACAAACAAAAATTGCCCTGTCTAGGTTGTTGGCCAGGGAAGATTGGCCAGCAGGTTTCAAGTATAACGACGGAAGATGTCACAGATACAGTGAAGAGTGTTGAAATCCATTTTGAATGAGCTTTCTAATACACTGTAATAACATAACTTGTGTGATGCTCTTTCCAGTCTTCCATCTGTTTTCATAAAGTTTTCGCCTCCATCAAATACTTTTTTTTCAATAAATACCAGTCGAAATATTACTTTACAGTAATCTCTATGCACCTATCACTCTATGATGTTATGAATTACAGTGAAACGGTTTTTCTTTTCTTTTCTTTTTTTTTTTTTTTTTTTTTCATTTACGCAAATGAAGAACACATTTTTCCATTCGATCCACGGTCTTTTTTTGACTCATCAAACCATGCCTGCTTATTTTTAACTTTAATTGTGGATGCCCCCACGTATGAAACATATGCTAGAGACACACACATAAAACGCCCTGGGTCTCGTCCAGCTAACTTTATTTGAGTGCCAGAGAAATATCTATGAGATCATCTGCTGCAGACTTTATGGATATGCATGAAGTGTCATTAAAGAGGTGCATCATCAAAACATACAATGTTATCATTTTTTTTAATGCATGTTTAAGACATCGGTGAAATTTTTATTCAGTGGATCCATGTTTTAGCACTCTTTGTGCTTCATATAAAAGCTCACATTCCGCTATTAAATTTGCACTTATGTCACGTTTAAATCTTGATTTTTAAAACCTTTCATTGCATTCGAGATACTCTCTAGATAGCCACTTATGCAAAATAAAATTACAAATATAAAATGTTCCACATTTTAATATACATCACTGCATATTCTAAGCAAATTGTGAATTTAATCTGAAACATTTACACATGTATAGGCGGACTTTATCGCCCTATCCTCTATCCGCCACGGCTGGAGTCGTTCCGCCTATGCTCGTGTGGCGCCGCCACTCTATCTGTCTCCGTCTTGTGGCGTTCTTCCTCACAGTGAATTATGTCTTAACCTGTGATATCTGACATCAAATGAGAGGCAATTCGGCACGATAAAATATTGAATAAAGTATATATAGTGTCATTGCAAAGGCAAAGTTTCTTCACAAAATTGCTATAACAATTCAACTCCTTCACTTTTATTATTAAAAAAAAATAAATAAAGTATATGGCGAGGGGAAACTCCAATCTTTTTCATGTGCAAGAGGGATGTATATATGGCCTTGCCCTGTTTCCCAATTGCATCCTTACGGGAATGAAATATGTTTATACCAATACCATTCTGTTCTGTTTATTTTGACACCTTCTCTGATTGAAACTAGAATTTTATGATTTCGTTTCAAGTAAGAATGTTCTGGTGCTCATGTAGTTTTTACTAAGAGACCCTTTCAACAATTCAACATAGAGCTACCACATTTTCTTGATGGGTGTCTCTGGTCAAATGGAATAGCTGGAGCACCTCGTATTGCAATTACAGTGACTTATACCATCTGTGAGTGTTCTATACGCAATGATCTGGGCTGTAAATAAAAACAATTGTCCTTACGCTCATTGGACATAATAAAAATAAGCATAGCTAGCTTCACTAGAATCCTACAAGCAATCCCACTGCAATCCCTTGGAATCCCAAATGAACCGTGGCATTCCACACGGATCCCATTGAGATGAAATCTCCCTGGAATCCTGCGAGTATTCCTGTACTGGAATCCCACTGGTGTCACAATGGGCAGTGGGATTCCACACGGATCCCATTAAGATGAAATCTCCATTGGAATCCTGCGAGTATTCCTATACTGGAATCCCACTGGTGTCACAATGAGCAGTGGGATTCCACAGGGATCCCATTGAGATGATAGCTTCACTGAAATCCTACAAGGAATCCAACTGCATGGGATCCCAGTGGGATGGCAGTTCCACTGGAATAGTGCGAGGATACCGGTGAGATGCTTCCGTGACTGAAATACCAATAGTCTTTGTAAGTACACTGAAACTTAACCTATGATACATTGTACTTGCATGCGTATACATGCATGCCTGCGTATATATAAGCATGCAATATATGCAATTAATGTTATGTGTTTAGTTATGATGGGTTTTATGAGTTAGGAATATGGATTAAACAATAATGCATAAATTATGACATTATACGTTCACGTTTTACGTTTCAGTCCAATGTTTTGTAAATCTCAAGCTCAGATAACCTCTATCATGATTTAAGTGGCATATGTGCCCTTCCAAGAAATCTGTCACTCCAAACTGGAAAGGCTTTTGAGTGTTTTTTTTTTGCCAGATTAAAAGCTTGTCGAAGACGCTCAACCAAGAAAATAATGATACCTGCGTAAGCGGTGACAGTTCTAGGCTTCACGGCTACTCATAGTTACATCATACCAAAAAGGGCTATCGTTTTACAAGGCCAGTTGCCTAATTATATGAATGTATGGGGCATTCTATATAAAAGATATCTTATCCTGATTAGCAAAAACATGGGAGAAATTCGGTACCACGCGGTGGATCGGGTTCTAATGAATCAAATGATAAATGACAAACTCCAGAGCCTCTCAGGAAAGGAGCATGGCAGTTGTCAATGCATCGATTCTGCCTTGCCTTAAGGTTCAGACCTCACAACAGTGCGACCAAGGACGCGTAAAATTAGATGAGGCTTCCGATGACGAACATCCACTGGTTCTCTTGAACACTTTACTCGAGACTGCAGTTGAAATACAAGTGCCATAAATTGGGGGTAACGACGGAGCCCCAAATGGGACATGAGAGGAAAACATAATAAGTTCCCTCGCAAATTATTCTGTGGGAATGAATTAAAAAAAAAAAAATCCCACAAGAACAGGTACCTCTCCAGAGCTCCAGAGTTGACACAAAAGAAATTTTGAAGTTACGTTCCCTTGCAATAATTATCTCGTTCCCTCGAAATATTATTTCGTTCAACACGCAATCATTATTTCGTTCCCTCACAATAATATATCGTTCCCTCGGAAATAATATTTCGTTCCCTCACAATAATATATCGTTCCCTCGGAAATAATATTTCGTTCCCTCGAATTCATTATTTCGTTCCCTCGAAATATTTGTTTCGCTGTGACAATGGTAACGAAGATACTTTTCACTGTTTTTGTGAATGCCCCTCTTATTTAACCGCTAGAAGTGTAATGCAAACTACAGTGATTCCCTTTGCACCCTTCACAGTTTCGACTTTATTATATGGCTCCAAAACATGTACATCTCAGCAAAAATGAAACAATTTTTTATGCAGTCCACGGTTACATTCGGGCAACAGGCAGGCTGGAAGTGAATTATACTAATATATATATATATATATGTCCGTGAATTATACTAATATATATATACATATGTATATATATATACATACATACATACATATACAAATACATATACATACAGTTTTCTGGTGAGAAGGAGTACTTTAACGTACCTTTCCCTGTCTGTGGCGCCGCAATTCAATCTGTTTTGGCCTGTGATGTCTTCCTTACCAGTAAATTTTGTCTCTATGTCAGGGACTTGTTAATTTCTCCTCCCACTTTCTTTATATGCAAAAGCGATTAATATGGAGCGGCGCCCTGTTTTCCATTTTTTTTTCAGAAATAAAAATATGTTTAAACCAAATAAGTATTTCGTTCCCTCGCAATATTATTTCGTTCCCTTGCAATATTATTTCGTTCAACAAGGAGTAGCAGACCTCCTAAGTAAGAACGGATGTTTAGCTGCCAACCAATGTTACTTTGATTATTCGATTAACTTTATAAAATGTGGGTCAGTATGAGCGCCACATCAAGCGTACCTGAACATACACAAAATTCAAATTCATATTTAAACAAGTTTTTAATTGGGCGTCTGTTTTTTTTCATAATTCCTTGTGCATATTCCACATGATAATATATCGTGTCTACATTGACCGATGGTCATTGACTTAGTTTGTATACATGGAAGCAACAAAATTTACATTAGGGGCGCCACCAAAAGATTGACATGTAATGAAAATCTTAATTATATTGGGGGGGGGGGGGGGGAATGTCAAAAGCACTTTAAGTTTTCCATCGCCCAAAATCCATGTTTGTGGAAAAAAAAACTAACAGAAAATGCATCAAACCCATTTACGTGTCACTTTGTGACATCATTGGATATCTTTCTGTGTTTGTAATGGTTACATCTTTTTGGTTTTGTTTTTCTTTATGCAAGTATTTTAATACCATACACACATGACGACTAAGGCAGGTGTACATGTTTAAACCGAATTCCTTTTTTTTATTTTGATAATATATGAAATGGTCCAATGGTCAAGACAAAATACCAATTTAATTTTTTCTTTTTTTTTTGAAAATATATGCAAATGGCAGAGTGCTAAAGACTAAACACTTTATACTTCATTTGATGAGATTTAATATATAAAATGATACAGTGGTCCATACTGAATACTCTATTAAAATTATATTTCACAAGATTTAGAAATTATCCTTTTCAATTTAAAACATTCACCTAAGTTTTGTGATGTAGGCTTGTTTTCAGCTTGACTTTATAAAAAAAATCAATTAGTGAGCAACAAACAGAACAAACAAGCTGAACACAGTGTTACAATAATTAATTCCCTATTACTAGTAGATAATTTAGAAAAGACGTGTACATAATATGTGCATATAATTGATATACACAGTAATGCAGAGAAAGCACTGTTAGCCCAAGTTTACACTGAAGTTCAGATGCTTCTCAATGTCAAGTCCACTTTAGTTTTTTGGGGGAGGAGTTTTCCATCTTACTTTGAACCATTGGTGGCACCCTTTATATTATGGCTCAGGACTGTACAATATCAACGATTTCTTTTATTCAAACAATACCCAATCATTAATGACATTTTTAGCCACACTTTTTTGCATTAGTATAATGCAATACATTTTCCCATCAACTTAGTACTTTAAACAAACACATCTTCAAAATTCTATTCGTTAAATAATATACCATTTAATTTGCGTAGATCCACATATATATATATGTATATATATATATATATATATATATATATATATATATATATATATATATATATATATATATATATATATATATATGAACTTTTCAGTGGATAGACACGCTGTGATATCGACATTGGTTTTTATAATGCCGTCTGTACATGTTACTTTACGAGGATGATATTGTGTATTTCAACATATATGTATACTGCCTTAATTTTTACATTTTGCGTTCCGAGTGTTGATGATACATCATTCATGTGTTAACCTTTTTGGTTGTAGGAACGTTGTTCTTCTATATGTTCTCGGCATATGTAGTCTCTGGCAAATGTTTTCTTGTGGTTTTTAGTTGAACATGAAATAAAAATATTTCAAAAATATGTCTGATAAACATGATCAACGAAAGAGAGAAATCTATCATTATATGTCATACTACTAAAAACGAAGCAAACACTGAGCAAAACCAGTACGGTGTCTTGCAGCTGGATGCTCATCACGTGACGTACGCCTTTGGATGGCATAACGTGTACAGCTGGGCGTAATAATATATTGTAAAGAAAATGACGAAGGTCCTTATGCCTGTGTTAAGTCTTCGGCATAATATTATTGTTCATTTCATACGCACTTAGATTGACGTGAAGTGTACAGCATAGTGTTCATTAAGTGACGTAGCTCCAAAAGATATCATGAAGATGACGACCTTTAATATGTGTGAGGTACGCGCTTAGGGTGACCAGCATACGTAACGCAAGTCCTGATATTGGCGTGCCGTTTGCAATGAAACGTGATATTCATTGCGTGACGTAAATCCTTAGGCGGGTGTGAAGTGTACGGCATGATGTATTTGATCTAGAGAACCACGTGAACCACCTACATCGAAGAAGATTAGACCAATTGTGTAAAATAAAACATGTATACAGCTTTATATGTGAAAATCAATTGAGTCGTGCTTCACTAAATGGCCATATACAGCCTATGGCAATCTTATAGTTCTGGCGAGTTTTGAAAATAATGAATTTTAGAATTTATTTCTCGTTGATCCCAGAAGTAATATTTCTTCCAACATAAATATTCATCGTTTTAACGGGCAATTAAAAATGGAAGAAAGAGTGAGATTGAATATAAAAGCGGCTACGGAAGAGTCGACTGGCAGATTGTTTACGTCTACAAGTTTTTACTCTTCATTGGTAGAATCATGCATACATTCTGCAACAACGATGGTTTTCCTTCTGGTACCGTGCAAACAATCACGAGTATACGTCTGGGAAAGTAAGCGGTGATGTAATGAATAACTGCCCGAGCATATGCGAGACTATTTACAATATTTTGCTTCAGTAATTTGACACTTTAACAATTGTATTTCACGCGCATATATTCACACCTGCATCTTCGTTTTCGATTTCGGATTCCTGTTCATTGTCTTCATGGTCCTCTGTAGAAGAAAAATTAAATGATCATTTTGAATCAGACTACATTTGAAAGGTAGTTAAATTTTTAGACACATACACACAAGTACATGCAAAATCCTTTTTTTTTTTCAGGAGAAGGGGAGGGCTTTGGTTTGCAGCAAACACACCGCAGCCTATTTTGAGACGAAAAGAAGGGAATGGTGTCCTTCTTGCTTAATATTTAATACAGTATCTTGCCCATTGTGCCTCTGTCGCACAGTAGTGTTATCCCAACATAAGCTACTTCCTGTGTATTTCGAAGTGTCTCATGTCTATTCAAGCTTCGAGAAAAATAAACTGCAAGTCCTAGACAATTGCTTTGTTAACTTGTGGTTGAAAAAGTTGTTACTGGTGTCAAAATACATTGCAATCTATCCATGAAATTTATATAAATGTAAATAGTATGTTCATGACCTTGGAGGGGTGGATAAACAAAAATCTTACACTGTTGGAACTTTGATAGATGCTATAAAATTTCTTTCGGATAATACTTTTGCTCAATTTGGACCATTGCTTTTTCAACAAATAAAAGACATCTGAATGAGTAGCAACTGCTCCCAGTTAGTTGCTGACTTAAATTAAACCTGCCTTGAATTTAAGAACATAGATAAATTGATGAAAAAAATTCAGTTGGCAACGAAAATTATCAAACAATGCAAGTATATTGATGACATTGCTGGTGTTAATGTGCAAAATTTTAATGAAATTGCTAAAGAAATTTACCCAAAAGATATCCCTCTGGACGGTAACAATTCAGATGATTTCACAGATGTGTTCCTGGACTTGGCTATTCGGGTCTCAAATGACAGATTTGGCATCAAAGTTTATCACAAAATTGATGAGTTTAACTTTGGGGTAGTCAATTATCATTTCCCTGACAGCAATACTTCATAAACTATTGGATATAATACATTTTTGTCACAAATTTTGCGATTTGGTCAAATTGGTTCTAAATTTCAGGACTTTGCATAAAGAACCAAATTCATTTATAATAAACTTGAGTCAAGGGGAGGATTCAAGCATGTATTTTGATCAAATACTTCCACACATTTTGCTGTAAATATCCAGAGATTGTTAGAACATTTGGTTTCAGAATGGCTTGCTTTGCATCAACATTTTACCTTTCAGCATCATTCTGTTTTAATATTCACCTTTCTGACATTTTTTACTAACTTGTAAGTGCACATTTACTCAATAAAAAAAAAATTACTCAATTCAGCTGTCCCACACCAGGGCCGGGAGTCAGTCAGAGGCTGGCCTTAGCACTTGGCCAGAAATTGGCAGTATTTACTGTCGCACGCACTAAGCCAGAAATTGACAGGATTTACTCAAGTATTACAAACTTGATTCATTCTTTGGAAACATAAACTTAAAGTTGACAACTGAATAGAACTTGATTTCTTGGACACTTGCATAGGAATAGTTGTCATCATGGAGTTTGTTTTACATTTCTGATACATGATGTCCATTGTTACAGTACTTGTTGGGAATTCTCCAGGTGTATACAAGTGTCTGGCTGTCACTCAGACAAGGAGCCGCTACTCAGAGGGGGAGATGTACGGGTACATGCTCCGAAACATGTTCTGAGTAGTTACCCGCGGAAGACCCTTCAAGTTATTTGGGCTTATACAGCTCATGTCAAAATTCTACAGAAAAACGTGACAATAGTACCTCTATGTGTATACAGGTTAGACAGTGAGAGGTTAGCTTATGGAGTGAAGAGAGTTTGGACTACAGAATAGGCCAATAACTGCCAGGAAGTGGTTCTGGACGAAAAGAAACAAATACAATAAATTTAAACTAGACATACTTTCAACGCAAAGCATTGATTGAAGGGTCCACCAGGAAAAAAATCTGCCATTTGGTCAAATTAGATCATTGTGACACCAAAATCTAATGAGTTCATCGTGCCAGGTAAGATAAGCATATTGCCAAATTCGAGCAAAATACATGAAGGCATTCTGTAGATACCGCGGTAACAAGAATGCGCATACTACTATCCGGATGGACAGAAGACCCGAAAACAGAAAGGGTCCCCCCCATGGGGCGACCCCTTAAGAATGCTCTCTTTGGAAGAGGAAAACAAATAAACAAGAGAACTTTGAAAGTGTTATGCTCATCTGACTAAGTTGCCCAATGACCTTGGAAATGAGGTCAAGGTCACTGACCTATTTTTAATCTAACTGTTATAGAGGGCCATCCCGATGTGCAAGATCAAAGTCACAGTACAAATAGTTCTCAGGTTATCATGCGACCAGTAAAATTCATGTTAGGGGCCCTGTGACCTTGAAAATGAGGTCAAGGTCACTAATGTACAGTCTCAATCTTTCCTTAATAGAGGACCACCAACAAGTTCAACATCAAAGTCCTACTTTGCACAGTTCTCAAGTTACAAAGTGAAAAGTAAAAATTTCACGTAAGTGCATGGGTCCAAGTGACCTTGGGAATGAGATTAAGGTCACACATGTACTGCCTAAGTCTGGCCTTTGCTCAGAACAACCATCATGTTCAACATCAAGCTCTCAACTTGTCAGGTGAACAGTAAAATTTAAGCAAAATGCCCTATGACCTTTGGAATGAGGTCAAGGTTACTCATCTACTGTCTAAGTCTGGCCCTTATTAAGGACAACTAGCATGTGCAATGCGAATGTCCTACCCTCTCAAGATACCATATAAACAGTGAATTTCATGCACTCCGCCCTGTGACCTTGGAATTGAGGTCAAGGTCACTCACCTACTGTGCGTGTATCACCCTCAGACCCAGAAGTGTCCCTATGCAATTTCAAAGCAATTTGCTGAGCATATACAAAGGTAAAGACTTTTGAAGATTTGGCCAAAAATGAACCAAAAAATCATTTTAAAAATCCAGAAATCATTGGACTGTGGCCATTTGAACAAACTTGGTAGATACCCACCCAAGGTACACCCCCACCAAGTCTGAAGTGAATCTAGCAGAAGAAGTCAAAAATTGTCACTAAGCATTGCAAACCCTAATGACTTTGCAATCCCCGTTGATCTGCATGGTAATCAAAGGCATGCAAAATCAACGAGAAAATTCCCAAAAAATCACTGGACAGTGACCATTTGAATAAAATTTGGTAGAGACCCACCTGAGACATATCCCCACAAAGTTTGAAGTGAATATGGCTAACGGTTTTTACATGAGGTCGAAAATGTAAACTACCATTGCAATTCCTATTGACTTACAAAGTAAACAATAGGAATGTATGCATTGACCAACAAATACCCGAATTGAATAATCCGTTAGAAATCAGGAATCCACAGCAACGCCACCTGGTGAGCAACCTTGTGTGATCCACAAGTTTCAGCACAATCTGAGAGACGGTTTTAGAGAAGAAGTCGAAAAAAGCAAAAAAAACGCCCCCCCCCCCAAATCATTAAAAGATAGAATTAATCGCAGCGGCACCAGTTGCACAACTTAAGGTCTGGGGGTCCCCAGAAGTATCTCAATTCACTTTTAAAGTAATTGGCCAAGCGGTTTTGGAGAAGAAGATTTTTTTAGGATTTTCCCCCCAAAATAAAAGAAAAAATTCATCAAAAATCCAAAAATCGCTGGACCATGACCATTTGAAAAATTTGGTCGAGACCCACCCAAGACACATCCCCACCATGTTTGAAGTGAATCTGACTAACGGTTCTGGACATGAGGTCGAAAATGTGAATTACCATTGCAATTCCCATTGACTTACATAGTAGACAATAGGAATGTATGCACTGACCAACAAGTACCCGAACTGAAAAATTCGTTAAAAACCAGGGACCCACAGTAACACCACCTGGTGAACAACCTTGTGTGACCCTTTCACAAAGATCATATCCACCAAGTTTCAGCACAATCTGAGAGATTGTTTCGGAGAAGAAGTTGAAAATAGCAAAAACGCACAAAAATTCATAAAAAATACACAAAAATCGCAGCGCCACCTGTTGTACAAATTAAGGTCTAAGGGTCCCCAAAAGTGTCCCTATTCAATTTCAAAGTAATCGGCCAAGCGGTTTCAGAGAAGAAGATTTTTTAAGATTTCCCCCCAAAATGAACAAAAAAATCATTAAAAATCCAAAATTCACTGGAACGTGACCATGTGAACAAACTTGGTAGAGACCCACTCAAGGCACACCCCCACAAAGTTTAAAGTGGATGTGATTAGCGGTTTTGCAGAAGCCGAAAATGTGAATTGTTGATGGACGGACGATGGACAGAGGACCATAAGATAAGCTCAGCTGACTTACAAGTCAGCTGAGCTAAAAATCGTTAACAATCAGAAATCCGCAGCATTGCCTCCTAGTGAACAACTTTGTTTGAGCCTTTTACAAGGAACATATCCAGAAAGTTTCAACTTAATCTGAGTAACGGATCTGCAGAAGAAGTCACAAGTAACAAAAACACACAAAAATTCATAAAAAAATTTGAAAACAATGCAGCACCACCTGGTAAATAAATTAAGAACTAGGAGTCCCTAGGAGTATTCTTATGTAATATCAAAGCATTTGGGTGAGCGGTTGTGGAGAAGAAGATTTTTAAAGATTGGTCTTAAAAAAGAACAACAAAAAAACAATCATTAAAAATCCAAAAATCATTTGAACAAACCTGGTAGAAACCCACCCAAGGTACATTGCCACCAAGTTGGAAGTCAATCTGGATGATGGTTTTGGAGAAGAAATCGAAAATTTGAATAAGCATTAGAATGTCCATTGACTTACATAGCAATCAATAGGAAAGCTTCATTGACTGAGAAGTACCCGAATTGAAAAAAAAAATCGCTAAAAATCAGGAATCCACAGCAGTGCCACCTAGTGAACAACTTTGTTTGACCCTACCAAGGAATATATCCACCAAGTTTCAGCCTAATCTGAGTGACGGTTCTGGAGAAGAAGTCGAAAATAGCAAATAGTGCAGAAAAACATGACCCATATTCATAAATTCCAAAACCAACAATGACAGCAGAGATTCCAGAGTTACCGAAGTATCAACATCCATCTTCCTATACCAATGTGAGGAAACAAATTTCACTCCTGACTTGAAACACACAAAAAATCATTTAAACAAAAAAAAAAAAAAGAAAGAAAAAAATCGCAGCGCCACCTGGTGAACAAATTAAGAGCTAGGAGTCCTAGGGATTGTCCCTGTGGGATATCAAAGCAATTGGGTGATTTATCTCGGAGAAGAAGATCTTTTAAGATTTGCCCCCCCCCCAAAAAAAAATCATTTAAAAAATCCAAAACTCAATAGAGCGTGAGCATTTGAACAAACTTAGTAGAGACATACCCAAGACATATCCCCACCAAGTTTGAAGTCAGTCTGGCTGACGGTTCTGGAGAAGAAGTCGAAACTGTGAATTATGGACGAACGATGGACGAACGGACGGACGACAGACTCTCACAAAAGACCAGCTGACTGACAGGTCAGCTGAGCTAAAAACGAAATAATAGGATAAACATCAAAACGAAAATGACAGAAAAGGGTCAAGAATCAGCGGCAATAACAAAAAGAGGAGCATTTTATTGCTGCTTACCGTCTTGATGTATCGATGGCAATAATGACATCCCATTAACCCGTTGATCCGGCTCTAGAAGTATATGATTATATGACATAAAGTTATATGTATACATAAATCTCCAAACTTAACTTCGATGTTGCTTGAAAGACAGCGTACTGCTTGAAAACATTTGAAGCAAAACCATTGTTCCAGGTACCATGATACTATCTTAGCATTCTTAACCCTTTCTGGGCCACACACAGGCCGAACCATACGCCTTACAAGCGCCAAGGAAAGTTATTTTTACCTTGGGGTGTGCCAATATGATAGGTCTCATCTACAATTCTCAGCAAAAACGTTTTCCGTTCGCACGAAAGCTACGTAAAACTACCAGAGCAGACGGCAATTTACATCCGGACATCTCGGGGGTAATTTGAGCGGGAAAGGGGTGAAGTATAACAATACTAAACATGAAATTAAGCAAGTTGCAAAATATTCAATAGACAGGACAGTTTGCACTTCAAACAACCAAGAAGCTAAGACTGGACGCACGATTGCTGTGGTCCTGTATTAATCCGGTAAAATTGCACATAATAGGTAAAGGCTAGAACAGAAGGTTCAAGAACTGCCCGAAAGAGGGCACTGCAGTCAGTAGAGGGCTAGGGTTGTGTATTCCCATTACTTTATATTGTAATTTGCAACTTCATAACTTGAAAAATACTGCACATAGAAACACCAAATTTCAGACAGTAAATCTGCATGTGTAACTAAACACCTCACAAAAATCATATAACCACAGCTGCATAAGTGACTAGTTTATTCAAGGTTGCTATAACATATAAACTAATGGGAATACACAGCTTTAGCCCTCCAAATGTTTGTGTATTCAGTTGTGTATTGGAGCGACTACACACCTTGGAGCTAATTCTGACCTTTCCTATTGACGACAAACAAACGGATAAATAACCCACAGGTGTTAATAGGCTTATTAATACATGTACTCGAAAAGATCCCTCCAGGTTTGCCCTGACTGGCCTCAGTGCGGTCTGCATGCACAGCTTGACTGCCACTGTACCATCACCAGGGCCCCGTGCAGTAGAGCCAGTCATTTAAGATACTTTTTCCTGCTTATGTAAACATTCTCATGTTTTAAATCATTTTAAAACAGGAAAAGTATGTTTAACCTAGGAACCCATGAAATATGGTCTGCATATACATTGGCGTAATTAAAACAAAATCAACAACTCTTGCCTAAAAGCAACTTGCTTGTTTTCCCTCACAGCATGGAGTTATGAGCTTCATGCTCAGAGTACGATGATCACTGGATCTAGAGTCACTATATTTCAAATGTTGTAATATAAAATGGACGCCGTAGGCATTTATTCAGCTCTCCCCACCCTCCCACCCCCACCCCCTTCTGCTTGCCCCTTTCTTTCCACTAGCAGCTTGTGCGCCGCTGTGATCTAACTTTGCATTATGCACATGGATTTGGGGAAATTCCATGTCCTGGCTTCAATGTCTTTTTGAACTCAAAGAAACTAATTCTTTCATCACAATACGTGACCCAAGTCACACTTATTTATATTAGTGTAATCACTTATTCCCCAAATCTTTGATCTTTTCCAATTGCAATAACAGAAAGCCATCTTATGGCATTTCTCAGAAACCTCTCACAAGTTTACTGCCAAGCGATGATCAAAGTGAGCTTCAAGTCAAGCCAAAGCCATTACAATAGTTTGACGTTTGGCTTAGCAGGCTTCAAAAAGGATTTAACATACGATCCGATACACAAAAGTATCAATCTTTGACGTTTTTTCAACTCTTGCAACTTCTTCCGGGAATAAAACCTTTTGTACACGACTCAGTTTCACTTTTCAAGTGGTTCGATATTCTTAAAGTGCATCCCGATAGCGTTGTGGTACATAATATCATGATCTGTTGAGAATGTGCCGAATATAGAGGTGATCTGACCATCTCGTACGGAACCAAACAAGAAGAGTGATGCGCGTACGATCAAGACTACATTCGCTGATGATAAAAGACTTAACAGGAGGTCCATGGGCCTATTGCTTTGCTGACATATAATCTGTTGACAATTACTAAATGACCAAAAATTATTTCCTGATATGCAGTATGTCCACGACCCTGACAAATTAGTCACGTTCATCCATATTATGCAATATCAACCTTCCACATGCTACACACTTGTGGTACATTTTGGTATCATTCTCCTTTTCTTTATCAACATAGTGAAGTAAGCGTTCCCTTCTTCAGTGCTTAATAACCTTGGCAAAAAAGGTCAAGGTCACACAGCATATAACAAAATTTGACCACTGGCCTAACAAATATTTGATGTAAAATTTTCAGTCTCACCTCAATTCATTAGTACAGAAACGAATTTATTGTGTTTTGATACCAATGTCATATTTAATTACCACTAGTGGCACCACTATGATTCCATGACTTTTGTCTGTACAATGTCCCTCTAATATATGAACACAAACTTAAATGTAATGACCATCACCAAATTACCCCCCCCCCCCACAAAAAAAATGCATTTCCTCCGCAATTTTGAGAAATTAGGTCACGGACATCTATATTATGCAATATTAAACTTCCTTTTACGATACACAGTTGTGATACATCTGGTATTCTAAGCCTTGTTCTTTCACAACATGTTCAATTTAGTGTCCTTTATTACAGTGCTTAATGACCTTGAAAAATGCGTCGGAATACGGAAATGATAAATTTTGGGTTTTAAGTGGCTAACTCTATATGGTTTTGAAAAAAAAACTAAAATCTGTTGCAAATGAAAAATATGCAAAGGTTGAGAGGACCGGTTTAAAACCACCAGTTGCCTTTTACGGGTGTCTGTCTCGAGGCAGGAGTTATATTTATTTCTTCACATTGGTATTTGAACGTGCCTGTTGATGTTTGGGTAATTCTTGAATCTCTGCCTTTCCCACAAATTCGATTCTACCAATGTGCACTATTATACCAATGCAAACTACATATGCTGGTTTTTCCAAAATGTTTCCTCTCAACTCTCGATAAGAAAAATATTTCAATCTTAAGATCAAGAAAATTTGCCTTTGTGTTGTTATTATTTTCTAGATTAAGGATCAGTTCTTCAGGATAAATATTTTTTCAGTTAAACTTGATTTCATCATGTTTATCAAAGGTACATAGGTCATCGATGAGCCTTCCGGTATGTTAATAATGTTTTCTCCTAGCTGCATTGTAATTCGTTATGCCAATTCTTCCATCCATTTTGATTCGTAAACGGAGGGAAGAATACGCCTGTGTCAACGGAAAAGAAATAGTTTGATCTCAGAAATACTGAAAGGAGTTGAGTTGCGTTTGACAGCAATTGTCATTATTATATCTGCATCGTCGTTTGGGTACAGTATCTGCTCCTCTGAGGTATCATAAGCAAATAGGTGTCAGCACTCTCTCTCTCTCTCTCTCTCTCTCTCTCTCTCTCTCTCTCTCTCTCTTTTCAGACCAACCATAGTTCTGAAAAAAGTACATTGTGTGTGGTCTTAATACAGAGTACAAAATGTTAGGCATAAAACGAAGTAGGACTGTAACAAGATAGTTAAAATAAGTCAGTGGACTCTTCAAGGAGAGGTCTTAATAGTGAAATTTCACTGTATATATTCTGAATATTGTACATGCATATCTGTAGTCTATATTAATTATCAACAGAGAATGCCATTGAAGAATTTATCAGGCAATTCGACATCAATTCTTTCACTAGACTTCTTTCCATACAAACTGATACAAGTCTTGTGTCCATCATGACATAATTATGTAATTCATAGCACCTTGCGATTGTCACAGGAAATAACTGCGAGCTCATACCTACCATCAAAGATTACGTTTTCGCCATGTTTACATCCGGGCATGCAGCTCCAATTGCTTTCCAGGTCTTGCTTGCTTACCAGCCAGTATGTCTCTACAAGACCTTTGCCCTAGTATTGTGAAGAATACACAGACATGATGGAGTTATATGCAACTGCATTTCAGAAAATTAACAGACAACTTACGTCAGAAAATAACTTTTCGTGCGATCAACTTTAATGATGATGATGATAATAATAATAATAACAACAACAACAACAACAAAATAATAAGTTTGCTTACCGCAACCTTTTCCTCAAGTAGCGTTTTTGAATTTCTATTAAGAATTTGTTTAGAAAGTTCCTTATTTTATACACTGAGATAATATTTGGTAAAAAGGATACAAATAATCTATGTCAGTATATACACTGTTCTGTTTTCAACGAAATAAAAGCCAAATTCATTTTCTTATGAATTATTCATATGGTAATTCAGGTAGATAATCTGTTACAAAAGAACAAACCTTGATATCTATAAATCCTCGACGGACCATCTCGAACCCCTCACTGTTCATCCGCAGAAGTTCCGCTGTTGCAAAATTTAAGTGAACTCGCCCAGCTGTCAAAGTCAAAATAAGGTTCTGTAAAATCAACACTGAATACGCGCAAAGAGTAAAATATATTTAATCCTTTCGTGACGAATCATTACAAAAGTTCATGTGAATAATTGTAATGACTCCAAAGTCAAATTTCTTGTGAAACGACCTTTCATACAAGTACTAGCATGCCTGTATTTCCAGAAAGAAACAGTAGAATCCTCCAAGTGAACGGCCTTCCTTGGCGCGCTTTGGTCACACTTAGCATGCATGCTGAGCAAAGCTATTGACCCATTATGCAACTTAGCACTGAAAGGGTTTAACATGTAATCTGTAATTAATGCATAAGTTTATTTGTAAGAAGCACTCAAGCTATCTGACGATCAATGTGATTGATTTAAGGGCACCACAGCCAGAGATGGCTACATGCATCGAGACTTCTTACCTTTCACGCTATATAATAGGAATAAATCGTAAATGCAATATGTGCATATATATATATATATATATATATATATATATATATATATATAAAAGCAGGTATCATATCCTCAATGAAAATGTATATCATTTTTTTAACAATATACATGTTTCCTAATACATGTTTTATCTCGCTGTTTGCTGGCCCTTGGCAAAATATGATAGGACTAGTACTAAACTGGTATAAGCTGGGTGAAGAAACTTGATAAAAGAATAAATCTACCACGAGCGACTCACCAAGTTGCGGAGCCACATGTAGTTTGATAGTACTGAATATACAAGAACGTTTACTTACGTAGGCTGTAGGATTCCATCTGAGATGCTGTATTGACAGTGTCACCAAATAAGCAATATCGTGGCATTTTAGAGCCAACAACACCAGCTACAACAGGTCCTGAAGACAACCAAGTATGCAGTATTAAAACTGTTACAGATTATTTTTCTGAATAACAGTGCTATCTCATAACAAATGAATTTTTGTACCCCCCAAATAATACTATTTTAAATGACTTCAATTGTTTTTTGCCCTGCAATGTTCTTGCAATACGGATAAGCCAATGTACAAATTAAAAATAAAAACAAAATAGTAAAAAGCAAAGGTAAACAAGAACAAGAAGAAAAAATGCACAAAACTTATGTTTTGAGGTTTTAACATAATAGCAGTAGATTTAGACAATCAACAAAAGCTTTTCTTAGGTCCTGTTGGCCTGACAGGTCAGATGTAAAACTATTATTAAAATGCTTTTCAAGTTGACCAAAAAAAAAGTGGAAAGGTGGACGACATTTGACACTCAGGTACTTTTGGCTGCTTTTTAAAGCGGCGGAGGTTGAGTTATTACTTTTTACTGACCGCAGTTCATCCCTGCCCTCAGTTGCATTTTGACTCCCGGCAGATGTGGAATTTCCATGTGGCCGATATGGTGCATTAAATCTAAAGCCATTTGTGCTATCTCACTGATGTGACGATGACCGTTCCGTTTCGGTACACCTGGAAAACGAGACATACATGTATTGGCACGGAAACCAAAAGGCGCTAATACAAAGGTTTTGGCAATATAGTGTGGCAGATATCTTTACCTGAACATTCATGCGTTCACTTTGTCATTTCTTGGGACAGGAGGGAAGGGAAGGGAAGGACGTGTGTAAATACTTCATCAGTATCTTTATCATATGGGTACATCATGCCCGTTTTGTCGCAGAGATTTTCTGATATGATTTAATAATCGGATACTTTGTCGACCCTCCTACACTACCTGGTTTAGCTATTCAACATGGGAAATGGTACACACTATCATATCCCACAAAAACACTTAAACGCATGAATATAAAAAATCCCTGAAGATCAGCTATTTTCACGATACATCATCAATTATTATCGTGTACGGAACATTAAGTCAGCATCACTTTTATTAAGCTACCAAACTGTTTCCATTGATATAGGTGGGAATTCAACGTAGCAATGTATGTATGTTAATATATATATATATATATATATATATATATATATATATATATATATATATATATATATATATATATATATCCGATATCCAGTATAAACAATCAGACCATCAAGTCACTTGATGCTGTAAAAATGTGTCGATATGACTTTTGTTTTCATTGAAATGTTCAAAATCCCGTAGTATTTAAGAGACGCCATAATATCCATGAGGCACTTTACCTGATGAAACCATGTAAGCATCACCAATTGTTTCTATCTTGTATACATCGTACAATTCAAGGCGAGCATCGAAACAAGTGTACAGATTGTTCAACATGGCAACCACCTGCATGGAACAAAAACATTACACATGTCACAACAATCTAAAAACAATCCAAGGTTTATTATGTGAGCCAGATCCGGTGGAAACATAATTTGAGTTGTTCAAAGCGGTCCACGATTTTTGCTATAAGCTTCCAAATGTAATCTCAAGGACGAAGTATGTAATTATGTCATGAATGCAGCTGCTGTGACCATAAGAAGGTCAAATCTCAGAACCATTGGTGTGTATGTGAGCATTGTATTCTTGTATGTGGTAACGCAGACAGCTGCCTGCCAGCGCTTCATGTCAGAAATGGCGCAATATATGGAAAGAAATTACTAGCGGAAATTAGATTTTGTCAGAATCTGAGTTCATTAACATTCATAACTTTAATCCATTATCACATATTCCAGCACTGATCACATCACTGTTCTTTAGCAGGGTTATGCGTTCATACCTCGCACATTTATTGGATTTTTAAAGCGCGTAACGTTTAAAATACGCTACAATAAGTACTAAACCCTCGCAGTGCCACATTTTGGACTGAATTAACATCTATCCTCGGCGCGCTTTGGGAAAATTGCGCCCAAAGCATGCCGAGGAAAGCTGTTGAGCAGGACAATTATATTCTACGTATCTACAGACATGCTGGTCCTTGAACGAAAAGTCTTTTGCAAGGAAGATGAACCTGGCACCCGTATCATAATTCAGAGGAGTACGTTTTAAGTAGTTCGGCTTTAGTCGCAGTTGGCACTGAAAGAGTTAATAAACGGATTGCGTGCTGGCAAATCATTAAACTACTGGGATTCTGCAGAGATGTTGTCTTTGTGTTGCATAAAAGATATGTACAATTTTAACTGCCTAACCTGCATAGGTGTACATTCAGCTGATATCTTAGTAAAGCCGACAATATCTGAGAAGTAAACGGTCACAATGTCAAACGTTTCAGCTGTGACTTTTTCGTTGCGTTTTAATTGCTCTGCCACGGGTCTTGGTAACATTTGATACAACAACATTTCCGCTCGTTTTCTTTCTTTGGTCAATTCTTTAGTTTGATCTGCGACAGTTAGTGCATAGCGTTGCATATCACTGATAATAGACCTAATGAATACGATGATAATCGGCGATATGACCAACACAAGACACACAACACTTATGCTGACTGAAATGGCTTCAGTGTCTCGCTGTAAAGACTGGTCCAAATCTCTGAGAATTACATCCGCCAACTTGACCTGGACCTCGAACATGGCATCAATCAACACGGTCATATTGTCAAACCACCAAGCGCCCGATTGCCAGGATCTCTCCTGTGTAGTTCTTGTTTGCCAAGTAACTAATTTCCTCATTCGATTGACGTGTGCGGTGGCATTTTGAATGTCAACCCGTGTGCGAACTGCCTCCTCAAACACGTCCTTGACAATTGATGAAAACTTCTGCGATGCTTCGAAGTTGCTTATGCCTATGTGGTGCTTCTTAAGATATTCCAAATAATGTGAATATTTTTCAAACCCACCGGTGGAGAAGAACACAGATCCTAATGATCGCTCTATGCCCAAATGCTCCTTACTCAAAATCAGCAACTGATATGCTACCAGAGAGCGCCATTGTGTTCCGTCTCTAGACATTTGGATAGAGGAGTAAAGCCAATCAGTAAATAACTGAATCGTCTGGGAGTAAAACTCGATTTCCTTATATACATCAGTCACTGATTTGTCAATGGAGGCTCTATGATCTTGAAGATACTTGAGAAAACTTTCTTTCGTGACAAAGGCGTCCAAACCTGTCTGAGTGTTGCTTGGCCATCGTGACAAACTTCTTATGACAGTATCTGTAGCAGGGTATCGTTCAGTTAAAAATACTCTCGTCTGGGCACCCAGCGAACTCAAATGCAAGGCCGTCATATCACGTTCTCTTTGAAGGCGGTGGATGACGCTCCCTGCCAACAAAAGTAAAACCCATCTTAAATCTCTGTCCTGGAAACTGATAAGGAATCATGAAAAAAAAAAAAACTTTTCAAAATTTAAAAAAAAAAAAACAAAAACAAAAAAACCTTTTTGATTGTCGTTGACCCCCTCCCCTCCCCTCCCCTCCTCCCCATTCGAAGATCACCATTCTCTTGGAATACTGTTTGTTTGTAAAATTCAATCAGGAGACATCTCTGATATTAAAAAAGCTATTGAAGGAAAAATAAGCACTCTGAGACAACAGCTGACACAGATATGGATATATATATGTATTCTTGGTATCACATTGATGACTGAACAAATAACAAAAAAAAAACCACAAAACACAACAAATCTAGGAAATCTACCATTGCAAAAACACATATATGCATAAAAAATTTACTTGCCCCATATTTTTGCAGCATAGACTCTAAATGCCAATTTATCAATTTGTGAATGCAGACCTATTTTTCTCTTTGTTTCTAATGTATTTTTTTTTCATTTATATTTTAATTTGCTATTTTTTCATTGTAATTGTCTGAGTACACATAGGTAATATGTGAAAGAAATTCACAATAACACTCTGGCAATTGACATGTTGCATGGGATTAGACCTACAAAAGATCATTTGGTTATATTCCATAGAAATTTTCAAACTGTTGTATTTGAAATGTTTGATTTTGAAATCAATTTATCCTGTGAAGTGTTGAATTTTGTGATCATGCTTATGATAGGCCTGTTTTTATTCACAGAATTATCAAAGATAATCTGGCACCTGCATATGTCTTTCATTAGGATATCCCATTTAACTTTCTTCATAACTTTCTGCCCAAGCTATTTTTCTTTGCTATTGTACTTTAATGAATTTATTTAACATAGCATGAATGCATGCAGTGATTAGTGTGCCATCTAGTGTCCGTTTGAAGAATTACTGAAAATGCCACGTGCCTCTGGCTGTGAATAAGAGGAGATAGAGACACACTATTGGAGCCTCAGGATTATACATTAGAAAGGATTTAGTGAAAATATATTCAAAGAACATACCAAATGGAGCATTGTATAAGTAAAGCAAAGATTTAAAGCTCTAGTGAAGCTTTTGAAACAACGGTACCTAAAACCCCCATTATCGCCTATCACGATCTGTTGATCGTTGAATCAAGTTTTGATAATAAAATCATGATTTACTGTACGTATTGAAATTTCCTTTGTGTTGTTTGAAGTTGCAAGATATTTTGTCTCTCAGCAGAGTTGTTTTCAAGACAAAATGTATCATATGAAGTACTAGAAGTGGCAAATAATATGGGTATCCACGGGGAATTAATGGATGTCCGTTCGGGCTTGTAATTTTTCAATTTTACTTGTCCCTGTTGGCGATTTGTTTTTTTTTTTCTCTTTGTAAATAAATGGACGTGTCCAGAAATACGTGAAAGTGAATTTCTGAATTTTATGGTAACCACCTCCCCCACTTCCGATGTTTTTCCGAAATTTTTGAAGGTTTTTTTTTTTTTTTTTTTTTGGTAGGCCAACATGGTCCCTAACTATATCAGTATATAAACCAATTGCCAGTCGCGTAGTTATCGCTGTATTCGCCATACGTGTCATAATAGGAGGTATGAGTATTAACTGGGACTCTGTGCTGCCACCTGGACTGCAGCAAGGAACTTGACAGGAAGGAGGGCCCATTCGTGTTAAGCAGGGCCAATTGAGCTTCTTTGATAAAAGGACCAACTTGAGAAAGCAAAAAGGTTGAGAAAAGTAATTTCCTAAGTTTTAGAACATACAAGATGCTGAACCTATTTAGAAAATGTATTTTGTTTCGTAGAAAAAGTTTTATTTCTGGATGGTTAAGTAACAGATCATGTAAAAGTGCCCTGATCATGGCAGAGGCATAGTTCTGTAGCAACTGAGTGGACAAGAGCAGTTCTGCAGTTCATATAGTTCAATAGCAATACTTTCTGTCACTGTGTAAAGAGCTTATATTACCACCCCGCAAATACACATAGCACGCGCGCCGATCCTTGCGCCGAGTTTTACTCTTCTTAGAACAACAAACGACAAATAAATATTCACAGAATCTGCTGCGAGTAAAACCATCTATTAACTAACTCACCTGTCTCAAGACTGAACTTCACAGTTTCGTAGACCATTTTACTTTGATCATTTTGCGCCACGGTGTTGGTCAGTTGCAACACTGTCATAACAGTGAGAGCAATGATAGGAATCAGCGCCAGAATCAACATTATCTGGACTCTCCGACCTGCCAATCGTGAAACATAAAATTTTCTTTATTAAACTACCCAAAATAACAAAAATTATATGCCTATAACTGCCGGCACACCTAAGCACCTCAGATAAAAACACTACCAGTTGAATACATTTGAATCATACAAGTATGTATCAGTGTATCAGGCAGACTTTTGTGTAATAATAATAATAATAATAATAATAATAATAATAATAATAATAATAATAATAATAATAATAATAATAACAGCAACGACGACGACGACGGCGACGACGACGACGGCGACGACGACGACGACGATAATAATAATAATAATAATAATAATAATAATAATAATAATAATAATAATAATAATAATAATAATAATAATAATAATGATAATAATAATAATAATAATAATAAAGCACGAAATAAAATATCAATGAAAGCTATTGTGATAATAGCTTTGCTGGGTACTTGGCTGTACTCGCTTGGTATTCGTGTTACGGAAAAGGAGAGGTACTCAACAATTTTGCGCACTGAGAACACATCTTGAATCTTGCTTTATTTCCATATATTTTCCCGCGTTGTATTAATATATAAAATCCAAGCGTTTTTCTCCTTAGATAATTACTTAAGGAGTGCTGGTGGTGGTAGTGGTGGTTGTGGTGTGTGTGTGTGTGTGTGTGTGTGTGTGTGTGTGTGTGTGTGTGTGTGTGTGAGAGAGAGAGAGAGAGAGAGAGAGATGTGGATGCCCCGCCCATCAAAAGTTTAGAATTATTACAAAGAATGAGCACAAAGGTATATACTGGATTATCGTTAACGTCAACTTATACAGCCTGCCAAGCAGTATGTACTTGTACCAGGCAATTTGAACCAGTGGACTTTTTTTGGAGGGGGGGGGGGGCAGGAATCACAATTCCGCTGAACCAATACGTACCCTCGTATAAAGTACGGTTATAAGAAGCGAATAGGCGTACCTGTCTGTCATGTTGTGCAAAAGGAACTTCATAAACCCCGATATATATATATATATATATATATATATATATATATATATATATATATATATATATATATATATATATATATATGTATATATATATACATATATACATACATATACATACATACATACACACACACATATATGTGTGTGTGTGTGTTTACAACTCTTCGTTGGTGAGAAGCGGCAGACAGTCTCAAATGATATACATTATACGTTATTCCTCATCGCGACGACGTAAAGGTGAACAAATTCCGTTCATGTCACAATGTTCAAAAGTGCATTACAGTCGTATCATTGATCCACTGGTGTCAATAGTAATTAAAAATGATACACTGATTTACCTGTGATCAAACTATAGTTTATTTCTTACCTGGTTGAGACAAAGCGTTTCCCTGACAGAACAGAGCAAGTCCCTTGCGCTGTTCAATATTCATCAGGGCCCGGTAGTTAGGGTCCAACTTTTCCGCCCGAGAAGATGCACTTCGCATGTGGTTCGTTATCGGCAGGCTCAGGCTGTCGTTCTGTGGGGATGGTGCCACCTTCATTTTGAGCCTTTATCTATCACGGTGCGACAAAAACGGCACAAGTTGGTGTAACTTCTTGCTTTCTCTTTATCGAATATCGGTTTCCCTTTTATATTTGACAACGGTAACTGATATTTTTCAGTTCTCTAACGCCATGTTCAAATTATCAAGATCACTTTTAAATACGTGTCCAGATGCAAGTAACGGGTAGAAAGAAGCCGGGAGGGAAAGTGAGAGTGTTACGTATGCGTTGACTCCTCAAGTGACACGTTGGTCATGTGATCTACTGCAACATATAATAGACTAGTGCAAATAATAAATTATCATTATTATCATGATGTGAAGGAAAACTAAGATCATCTTGCAGACCTGCAGTCGTGCTCTCACAGTTTAATTGATTGTATGAGATAACGTGGCTTATTCAAATTTTCTACAGTAAACTTTTATTCTATTCTGCATAAATGAATCTGTCGCGGTAAAATGAATAGGCTAAAAGAAAAAAATTAGGCCAATGATAAGGGGAAAATATAAATATGTATGCATATATATGTATGTGTGTATGTATGTATGTATGTATGTATGTATGTATGTATGTATGTATGTATGTATGTGCAATGTATGTATATATGCATGTATGATAAGCTGCATACTAAAAAGTGGTGTATGTATATAATCATTTATTAGCACATGTAAATCTCTTCTTGTGAATACGTACGTTCATTTTGCCACGGGCTCCGTAACATTTATACCCGGCGCCAAAAAAGGGTACTTATGTAAATTATTTATTTATTTATTTATTTATTTATTTATTTATTTATTTATTTATTTATTTATTCATTTATCTGTCTGTCTGTATGTCTTTCTGTCTGTTTGTTTGTTTTGCCTGAGGCAAAATCTGAGGATTATAATGAAAAACATCATTTTGGCATATAACCAAAAATTAACTGATCTAGAAAAATCTGGGTAGAAAAGGTATTTTCCCCAAATATCAGACAAGTTTCGAATGGCCTCATTAAAATGTGTCCGTCATCGGGTGCAGATAAAAGAGTAGATGATTTTGAAAAATTAGTTCACCTGAATTTGTTTAATCTTAACGAAATTATATCAATTTGGAATCAGAGCCCCTTTTTTAATTTCTCAATCCAAGATGGCCGCCAACAATGGGTAAAATTTCAAATGGACGTAATTTCTTTCAAACATAAGGTTTTTTGGACGATTTTAAAAAAATTATCTACTAAATGAGCTTAATCTTTGTGTTTCACCTGTTTCATATACGGATGTATGCCTGTCATTTAAAAATGAAATAAACTATACGGGGATCTAGACACTGTGGCTCCCCTCCAATCTGCTATCACCCGCCACCAAAGAGCCGTACAAATCCCTCATATAAAAGCATAGCAATCATTTTTAGGCTAATTTGGAAAACAACAACATCTTTTCAAAATGATCTTCGCAAATTTTTTTAACAACTTCTTTCCTTCGCTTTTTTTTTTTTTTTTCGATTTCTTGTTATAAATGTGTCAAAACGACGAAAAAAGGCCAAAAGAGGCCAAAAAAGGCCAACAAAGACCTACCCAGATCACTTAAGTGGCCGTCAAGGTCACCGCAAAGTCATCTCAAGGTCACTGAACACGTCCAAATTTTCCAAGTTTCATCAGATATATAATTGACCAAAATAGGTATCCAGCATAACGCCCGAATAGTGTATTCTAATAGGTCTTACCTCGTTTGGCTTCATTGGTCCCAGTATGTTCTAAAGTTGCAAACCCCCCCCGAATTTGCATGGCTCTGAGCCGTTGGACAGCAGTCCACAGTGCTATGAAAACCTGGTTTCACACGCACATCTCCTGTTGCCTTCCACGCATCTTATGTGAATGTATAAAAACAATGTCGAACAGAGCGCATGTCTCACTCTTGAAACGTTTCTGCGTAGAAAACAGCTCAACCTGCAAGTATCCCTCCATCTCGGTACCAGGAGAAGAATAATGTTTGATAAATTGCAACAGGAGGAAGACCTTTAACTTGCAAAAGCTGATGGGTATTTCAAACTAGTTCGGTTGATAGATGTTGGAGAGAAGTGTGATTATATTGCTTTTAAAATCGTAAGAAAGGAACGAAACAAAACCAGAAGTACATGCTTAACAATTCGTATTCCTCGGTTATCGTGCTTTTCGCTTACCTTTGGCACACTTCTGCACTGATGGTATAGCTGCAACGGATCTTCAGTCCGTTTTGGCTTGTAATTTTCGTCAAATTATAACTAGTGCCACTAGGATGTGCTACTGAGACTTTGCCTTCCTCCACAATTCCACTAACTTCCATGAAGATCTATTAAAAGGTAAGGATGCTACAGTGGTCACCAGATTTTCACATATTTGACTCATATATTGCACAATACTGTAGGTGACGCGACCAATATTAATATATATATATATATATCTTTATTTGTACAAAGTACAATGATAGAAAGAAACAAAGAAAGAAAGAGAGAAAGAAAGAAAGAAAGAAAGAAAGAAAGAAAGAAAGAAAGAAAGAAAGAAAGAAAGAAAGAAAGAAAACAAAACAAAACAAAACAAAACCCAGTTATTCAGTGCACAGTGTCACCACAATGTTCTACAACAAAAGGAGAATTGTCTCCAATCTCTGACATAAATTAAATCAGCAATAACACTGGCAGAATCAGTGTAATCAGTGAGCAATTTCATCTGTGCAGATTGAATTTTGTCGATACAGTCAATAATGCTGCAATTGCTGATATCATATTTCAGTAAACTATACATATACCTACTGCATATCGATGTATGAGAGTTACTTGAATGCGACCGACTTCCTTGGAAGGCTAACTTACTACAATACTGAACTGGACCTACATTTTCATACATTTGATAAAACATGTATAACTGCTGGAAGCTATGTGGGAATATCTTGAAAACTGTGGTCTGTATCGCGCTCACAAACAAAAGGTTTACAAACGGACGGACGGATGGACAGACATGAGTGATACCATGAGCTCCGCAACCTGCTAACACCAAAATTTGTTTTTTTTCCCTAATGTATGAATGGTTCAGCTCCTGATTACTTGCGGGACAGGATTCCAAAGGATATTGCCACTGGTAACAATACAAGACACAGTAACAAAATCCTTTCATATTCTGTAAATCCGAGCAACATAGTAAATCCCCTTTCCCTTCCACTATTCACAGCTGGTAAAACTGAGATGAACACGCAAAGAACTCCGAAACAATTCATTCAGGTGTTCAAAAATTGAGTAAATTGTAACAAAAAACCATGTCACCGTGTATTATTATGGAAAAATTAGACTTCCTGAAATTTACCATATCCGATTAACTGATGTTTCCAAAATGACCTTATGTTCCAGTAGGGGTTTATAGATTCACCACGGTGTGCCGCAGAGCACCCGCGGAAAGTGTCATCCATTTTTGACTGAATGCAATAAATATAGCACATTACGCTGAGAAATTCTACGACCTTTTCAGTCAGAGATCATTATCAAACTAGATATTCTTTTATTTGGTGATGCGAACAAATCGACAGACTGGTCAAGTTATTCGACATTGTACAAAAGTTTATCTTAAAAACAAACAGACTAAGTGCAGATAAGTTATCGGCCTAGCACTTTTTTTAACTTTGTTCCTGTATCTTCATATATCATGCTACTCTATTGTCGTCAGAAGGCTGGTTTCCTAGAGATATTATGTAACCATTGAACCATGGAGGGGGATTCATAAAAGCTTCACAGTTTGTTTCGCGATCCACATTTCATATGAAATAAAATATGTTTAAACCAACCATCTGTTTGCAAATTCACCTCAACAATGGGGTAAAGGACCCACGTGAAGGTCGACGTCAAATTAAAGTGGCTGAAGTCAGGGCAGCTTTACAGACATATTAAAACAGAGCATGTTCTTTTATTTTTTCTTCATTCATCTTGGGCCATGCCGCCTGATCGGTATATATATATATATATATATATATATATATATATATATATATATATATATATATATATATATATATATATATATATATATATATATATATATATATATATCAGCTCTTCTAGACACTGAAAAAAGGTTAAATGATGGCGCAGTGCAGAGAGTGGCGTTTACTGTTTCCAACACCATTGACTCCCAATTAAGAGGAGTCTTTGATAACGGAGGTCTGTGAGGAGCTGTTGGGTCGTTCCCTTCATGTATCTCATGAAGCTTATCGCCATGTTTTATCACAGACATTCAAGAGAAGAAAGCAAAAGGCACACAGAATTGAAGTTACAAGTGAACAGACCCAAATTTAGAAACATAACACTAAAAATCTTCGCAAAACATCACAATATCAGTGATACAGAATGATAAGTGAACCGACAAACAGTTGTCGCATATTACGTAACTAGAGGGTCAGGAACTGGTGCTGTGCTGAGCTGACTGAGCTTGAGCTTGACTTGAGCGTTTGCTAGGCTATGCTTAGGCTTAAGCTTAAGTTTAGGCTAGGCTAGGTTAGATTAGGGCCTAGACCTAGGCTAGCCTTCAGCCTGGGTTGGGCTGGGCTAGGCTAGGTTATGGTTGCTGAATGAGTAACAAAAGGATCCATCATTATTAGCAAGCTATAAAGCAGTATTTAAGTTTGACCTTTAGCTTGACCTTTCAAGGTCACTCAAGGTCAAAATTAACCACACGAACAGAAATCCCATATGTATTTTTATAATACTAGTCATGTACATTAGTAGCCATGAGCCTGTGACACACCATTTCCGAGATATAAGCCAATATGTCAGCATAAGTTAAGCATTTCAAAGTCACTCAAGATGGAAATTCACAACGCCAGAAAAAAAAAACTAAAGGTCTTTCCCTATAAATACTTAATTGCAACCATGGGTCATAGGATCCACCATTTCAAAGATGCAAACCAACATTTGGATTTGACCTTTAGTTTGACCTTTCAAGGTAAAAATTAACATCACCATCGTAAACCCCACATATGTCATCCAATTAATGTTAACTGGTAACCCCAGATCTAGCAGCCACTGACAGGATATAATCCAATATGTCCTTTTGACCTTTCAAGTTCACTCAAGGTCAAAAATAGCAGCACCATCAGAAACCCCACAGATGTTTTCATATTGATATTCAATAATACCCATGGGCCTATGATGCACCATTCCAAAATATAAGGCAATATATCATATTAGCTGAGTCAGCTACCGATAGGCACCCAAAACGAACAATACGAAAAAGATCAGAATTCCACAGTAACACCACCTAGTGAATAACTTGTTGGGCCCTTCCACAAAGAACATTCCTGTGGCCTTTCAGCAAAATCTGAATGTGACGGTTTTGGAGAAGCAGCAAAACTTTCTTTAAAAAATATCTAAAAAACAAAAAAGAAAGAAAGAAAGAAAGAAAGAAAGAAAGAAAGAAAGAAAGAAAGAAAGAAAGAAAGAAAGAAAGAAAGAAAGAAAGAAAGAAAGAAAGAAAGAAAGAAAGAAAGAAAGAAAGAAAGAAAAATTGCAGGGCAACCTGGTGAACAAATTAACAACCAGAGTTCCCCAGAAGTATTCGTGTGTGATTTTAAAGCAATTGGGTGAGCGGTTTCGGAGAAGATTTCTTAAGATTTGGCCAAAAAGAGAACAAAAAATTCATAAAAATTACAGAAATCATTGGAGCATGAGCATGCACAAAAATGGGTGGAGACCCACCAGAGGACATTCCCACCCAGTGTGACGGCTGACGGCTGACGACTCAACTGAGGGCTGACGGCTGACGGCTGACGGCTGACGGGAAGAAGTAGAAAATATGAATTTCTATTAATTTACATAGGACCTCAGGGGAAAAAAACAATAATAATAAAATGAAATAACGGACCACGACCATTTGAACAAACTTAACAACGGTACACAAGGGGGACTTTAGTACACAGTTTAAAGTGAATCTGGTCGACGGTTTCAGAGAAGTCGAACTGTGAAAGCATCACGGGCGGATTTACGTCCGGACCAAGGCCGTAAATTGAGATAAAATGTAGCATGGGCTTAGTGCAAAAGGGATGGGGGGGGGGAGGGTGAAGAGAGTGGAAGGCGGAACCTCTCTCTCAAGCTGAGAAACTTTCGAAAACTAAAGCATAGAATGGTGATCTGTCGTGGATTAAAAGATGTAAAATTGATGAAATGTGAAATCATAAAATATGCCAAAAAAAGGGGGGGGGGGTGGGGGGGTTTGGGTGTGTGGAAATTCTTACTTTCTGATAAACGTTGCCTGCATGTCAGCTGAACAAATTTTCTGTATGATGTTATTTTTCATAAAATTTATGTCAGCAAATTCAGCGACGTATGATTGGTATTGGCTTGATGTTAACGATGGTGAAGTTTAGTTTTTAGGTTGTTCTATAACTTATTAATGTTGTGCATGTTACGAGACTGAAGAAAAAACCACAAACTGATTAACTATTCCACGCATGGGGAGAGATACATTTTCCAGGTAAATGACTTCAAGGGCATTAGACTAAAATTTATGGCTAGAACCGGATGTCTAGGATTGGAAGAAACATTACAGAGATGGAATTTGTCCAACGGAATTTGTAAACTATGTAATCAAGGTATAGAAGACTCATTTCATTTCACTTTCACATGTGAACACTCCAAGGAATTAAGAATTAAGATTTGGCGAAATTTGGAAAAATGCCTGTTGGAACATGGTTATACCAATGTATGGGAACATTTTACTCGCTCTTCCCTAACCACGAAATTTACGCTACTCTTTGAAATATCATTCAATTATGACCATGCTGTTAATGATATATTTGACAGTGCTTGTAAAACTTTCCTAAAAGAAGCATGGCGTTGCCGTTTGGTAGCTCTTGAAGGTGCTGGCTGTGACATTTCTGTGTAGATTCTTAAAAATTAACTGTGATATATAAGCTAATGTGTACATATATATCTTCAACAGTGCCTGTTCACAATAAAGAAATAGAGTTGTACAGTTCCCTGTAAGGTGCAGAATCCATAGACTTTAAGTGAGGCTCCTATATTGTATATAAGTTTTATCTATTTTGAAGTGTACTTTAATTTTATACATTGTAAATATGACGATGATAAACATTTATTTTCTACTTTGTAAACCAAAAGTGCACGATGTACTTGTCCTTACGCTTTCTAGAGTTTTCTCCCAGTGAGTGGTTTATCTCTAGTTTTAGCGCGGGGGACATAAAATTATGATATTGATGATTGTTTACACCGGTTGATAACAAACTTTAATTGGTAAGATACTTGGACGCATCATGGAATAAACCCCGTTCCATCGATGCCCCCGTTCTAAAGGGGTATAGTTTTCCTAATAAAATTATTATTATTATTATTATTATTATTATTATTATTATTATTATTATTATTATTATTATTATTATTATTATTATTATTATTATTATTATTATTATTATTATTAACTAGAAAATAAGAGTTGTTTCACAGCAAATCTAAAACGAGAACAGTTTGAAATGCTACACTTTGCCATTCTTCAACGTGATCTAAACTTTGTGTACTAGCCTAGTTCGATGAATTAAAATGTTATAACTTTGGTTCTAGGTTCATTGGACGTGGCTATGTCATAAATTTATAAACTGAAGTTTGAATGACACCACTATTGATAATAGTTTTGAAGCTATTCAAGATCTTAATTTTGTGTATTTGC